>JAQFYZ010000015.1:0-119592 GCA_034695085.1 Cylindroiulus punctatus
CGATAATGGTTAGGACGAACGCTCGTCGAAAAACCGCTGCGTCCCGCGTTAAAACACCGCTCGTCTGCAGCCGGCCTAATTAGTACCACCTATAAGTCGCCACAATGATGCAAGGGTTTTCGAAAGGAAGTGCATTAACGATGTCTTTTATGGTCGCCAAAGCAACGACCTTTGCGGTTTACCCGAAATTCCTTATGACAGGAAGCAATCAAATCATTTTCCACGGATTTCTGGAAACATTTCTCCTACAATTTAGTCACCTACACGTCAGGAAATGAACGTACAAAAGCTCAACAAACCTACAAATAGAACTCAACTGGACAAATACATCTAAATAATTGAAAAGGTCATTGAATATTTGCTCTTCGAAATCACTACACATATTTTCACAACATATGTACTTGCTATTGGTATTAACAAATTAATGAAATTCACTAAACAAAAAGTTTATGGTGTTGATTTATGTTATCCGTGAAAAGTTTGATGTACCTCTTATAAAAGTTGTATCCTTAACTACCCCAATTTAATGGCAATACCCCTTGTGAAGAAGTTTAACATGGCCATATACACATGTGCATGTATGGTCATGTACAATTCTTTTTTTTGGCATTACATATAAATATGCAAATAGGCTGACCTCACTAAACAATAATTATTTGTCATGCATGACCATATACGTAAATATATGGATACGTAAGGCCAAATATGAATATGCTGTGACATATACGGCCATCTAGGTCGATGTATAGCGAATTTGTGGAATAAATAGAATAAGCGATATACAGTATGGACATATTGGTTTATTTTTACTTTATCCACCCGGGACACATCTTTGTCATTTTTTACCATCTAGTTAATTATATCTGAATTATAGCTGACTACGCTCGTGGAATTCAATACTGAACCCATTTTTATTGGGTTAAGCGGAAACGGGTGGCGAGCCTATACAGTCTTTAGTTCTATTATGTGGAAACTGATGTAGGATTTTCACTGTAAAGGCAATGACACCCAATGACATGTAGGTCGTGGTAAGCAATATTCGTAAATATTTTACCAACATGAAACAACATTCAAATTCAAGGGAATTGAAATCTGTGCAACATTTTTTAAAGGTTTTTTTCGAACGTTAAAATTTGATTACACATATTTTCAATGATTTATACATGATTGTATGTATATGTATACTTGATGAAAAATAATCCCGAAAAAATGAAATTAATTTCATAGGATTTTTGTTAGCTGCTTGTTAATAGGCAATCACACATAGCGTTGCTGTAATGAATGTTTGCCTCACTTTAGGCGCAGCATGACAAATGTACTTGTACATGTGTATTTGTATTCGAGTTGTGCACATCATACAGATATCCTGGTTGCTATAACAAGTTCATTAAAAGTTATTTGTAAACTACTTTCCTTGCATGAAATACTAAACTTTCAAACTATATATTTCATCAACGATGGATTTTACGAAAATCTGCGTATACGGCACATTCTACCCTGATGATACTTTTAATGAAAGGGTAATGACGTTTCAGGAAACAAGCTGCTTTACAAACGTTGTAGTCTGTGGAAATAAAAAACTGCAAACTTGAAGTCAAATTTTATTCAAATTCGTCCATCCGATGGAAATTAGATATTAATTTCGAGGCATTCATTGCGATAGACATGCGTCATTACATTACCAAATATCAACAAGTTTATCAATAACTCAAAGGGTTCATCCCAAATTAAAATTAGCATATTCAAAACTCCTCGATTTATTTCTTTTCTGGATGCCAGAAAACTTCTCAGAATCCATTGAATTGAGATTTTGCATGTTGCAGTAAAACCAATAATTTGACTAATTTATAAATTATGAAGTTCTGATGGGACACTATATTCAATGAAATTTAAGGATATAAGACACAAGTTGATTGAATCGCCATAAAAGTGATAATATTATTATCTTAACTAGAAAGTGCTCAAAATCACATGAAAGGATTCACAGTTTAAAAAAAGATATATAGTGTAATGTGGCCAATGCAGGTACACTTGCGAACAGACATAATTCTAAATCCATGTGATTGGACAGAGTGTAGGGGGCCTACACAAAATTGGATTCAATGAATTCAAATAAAAGGGGATTACATAGGACCAATAGCTCAAGAAATTAAAGCCTACGCTTACCGTAAGGTAGGCTAAGCAAATTTCTAGCATGTATTGACAGATTATAATTCATTCAAACTCATAGTTTGGTTGCGTAGTTTACATGGTAGAAAAACTATATGGGCTGGGCGGATGTAATTATTGTTTAAAATGAATAAAAGCACGAATTTGCTAGAAATAAAGTTGCATGTCGTGGTGGAACTCAGGGTAGGAAGACATTCAGATAAGACTCTGAAGAATTGGATATAAGAATAAGAAATTGAAAAATTCAGCAAAACTAAATTCAACCGTACAGGTAAGTTTTTGCATGGGTTTTACATACAAATACTGGCATGGTCAAAAAATTAATCCTCGTCAATATTTTATTCCAAAACTGTTATTTATATCCAGAGTAGACAGTACAATAATATAGCAGGAAAACTGACAATATCTGAAATTATTAATTTGAAATAAGCACCGGATGACGTATTGTATTTGGAACACTCAAAACACAAAAGCAGCTTCCTCAAAATGAAGTTTATGATCACATTACTATTTTCCATACTAAGGATTCAGGAATAGCTAAGATCAATTAGTTAATTGGCTATCTGATAGTCATTTTACAATCGTATAAAAGATGCATTACAAAAGACTATATGTGATGGTCTACTCGAACATGTGCCGATATAAGCATTTCGATTTCAATGTAATGAGCTTAGATGTTATGACGTCAAACTTTGTTTTTCATATGGTCGTGGTAAAAATCTATCTCTGACAAAATGATCTGGCATAATATATTTAATCTCAAACGTGAATGTTGATAACACCAAGATGTTCGATATCAAAATAAGGATTTTGCAACCAATCCAAGCTAGTGAGTTAATTTAACGGTCTTTTCGGTAAGTTTTTGGACGAAATGTTTTCTTTATTTGACATGAAACGCTAATATACGACAGAGTGGAAAATGTAAGCAACTCAATATTTTGAAGTCGTTGTCATTTAGTACTTAGATGCTGGGGCAACCAAAGAAAATGTAGCTCTGATACTTCTAAAAAAACTTAAAATCCTGGAAATGACAATTATATTCGAGGGTTAAGAAAGTATCAATTTTTCCTCTGGTTGATTTATAAGTTTGTGCTACGTACCCGTATTTTAGTTCGCATGTAAACGGAAGTGCTTTGCCCTTACATTCATTGCAAGTGATAGTTTTTAAAGCATCAGTATATTCTTAAATGATATGATGTGATGTATGAATTATGCTATCGTTTACGATTTCAACTTTAATTTCTGTAGGTCATCGTCAATTAAAATTCTTTCGTCCGGGTTCAGCTTTATTCTCAACAATTAATTACAAATGACAAACGTTACGCATATACTGACAGCAGTATTGGCAACATACATTTTTGGGATTACCACCTGCAGTGTAGATGAAGACCCAATAAACTGTAAATATGTGTTCAAATTTAACCCAATTCAGTTACAATTTAGTATAGAAATATACGGTACATGCATTTTTGGACAACATTCTTAATGTTAATTGTGCGTTATCATTTCACAGATACTAAAATAAACTTCACGGTATGTGGAACTCAAATACCAGAAGCATTATCTCGAATTTGTCCTGGAAATTATAATGGACTTATAAATAAACGTTCATTTGATGCATATAGCGACATTTATGCTCTTAAAATGAAGAGGGGAGGTAAGAATATTGAATTATTAACTTGGTATATTAATCGACAATGCAGAAATCAGATATCCATTAGTGAACATTTTTAAG
The DNA here is from genome assembly GCA_034695085.1 of Cylindroiulus punctatus. Classification (NCBI taxonomy): domain Eukaryota; kingdom Metazoa; phylum Arthropoda; class Diplopoda; order Julida; family Julidae; genus Cylindroiulus; species Cylindroiulus punctatus. The sequence continues at coordinate 3,905 of JAQFYZ010000015.1, forward strand.
GACTTTAACAAAACAAATATAACATGACAAAAGTGATTTTACTTTTTGCTATACTTTATTAGTAGAATTTGCAAATGGTCATATTTTTCTTGCATAACTATAAAACGCTTTTTATCCAAATGATTAGTCATATTTTACTATTTTGGAATGTGCAATTGGGATTTCTCTTAATATTTAATGTTGTGCTTCTTTCAGCGCGTTTCCGGCATTTAAAAAAGTGGCAACAGAGACTTCTGTTTGATTTAATAAATGTTAAAATGTTTGAAAAACGCGGCGAAATTGCGACAACGTGCTGTGAAGCTAAAAACTGCTCATTCATGGAGCTTCAAAAATATTGCAGGATCGCCATAGATTCGCCGCAATTAAACAGAATAGCTAGAGAATACTTATCTCGTACATGGAGAACACCTCGACCCGAGCTGGTAAGAATGCACTGCCTGCAGGTTTCAGTTTGGGATTAACTACCCGGTTTATATTCAGAATTTAAATACATTTAAGGGAGTGAATGTCTTCATGCCAAATTTTAAGAAATTACGTTATCGAAGAATTTCAGCAGTTATCAGCACTTTGCGCTGTAGTAAAATGATGGCCAAATTTGCTGCTAATTTCTTATTCGCATGTTATTTCATTCTGATTCGATTACACCGTATACAGATGACGTTATAAATATTATGCTTATAAAAATTAGCAGAAAGTATAGACATTTTTAGGAATCGATTACCAAATTACTACTAAATAATTTAATTACATACGTATTTCCATTTGTTCGAATACGTTGGATATCGATAAATTTAACATTGAATTTAACTCCTCGCTCGACTCAGGCTGAGCCACCAGGTGACATTTTTATGTCAACTTTAACAAGTGATGTAAAAGAGCATCTAGTAAGCTTGTCTGCATGTAACTATAGATAATATGCAAAATCTCAAAGTTGCACACAGTCACTAAATTCATGTGTCGTTTATTTTGATGCAGAGCGCAGTACAATCAACGACGACAGCCCAAGAACCACCAACTACACCGATAAGACACGGATCGGTAGGAACAATTTCAACACTTCCTGAGTACCCTGTTGATGTTGACGCCATTCTTATTAGAATGCCCGTCTGAAATGCAACTTAGCCATTATGTTGAAAACGAGCCAGTAAGCAAGATTCTTGAAAAATTATTTCAACTTTAGTTAAAACTCGTTTTCTCTTGGTTTTATTGTATAAAATTATGTTGAAATAAAGCGATGGTTTTAAAAGGCATAGCGCATTTTAGTGCATAGAATTATTAGTTGTCGTATTGAAGCTGCAGCTTAGTGTTACATTTTGGTATTTTTTATACATTCGTTTACATACTTCGCATGCAGTATTTATTAAACATTTCTTGGAAATCTCAGACTATTAATGAATACAAGGCGAGGCATTGCTGAGTGTCTGTAACACAGTAACTTAACGAGTGGTCGATCGAATCAGTTTCGTCGAAAGCCAATAAAGGTATCGTTATACGAGCCTAGATATATATAGTTGAGTTGAAGGTATGATAACATTTTCCTTGAAAATTAAACGAGGAATTTTTCAATGACAGACAGTCTTAATATTGATACGAGTTTACGGATGTTTGCGGTTGCATTATTTATCATCTTCGAAATGAAAACAAACTAACAATTACATAAATGAAATCTCAGCGAAATGAAATCACCATTCATGAAATAGTATACGACGCATAAAGGAATACCTAACAGAAAAGGTGAGTTTGAATGCAACTTCATTGCTTTCTAAATCTCCCTAAATTCTACAGAATGCAGAATTAAGAATTTGAAATTATTTGTATTAATCTGCAATAAAAATTAAACCAAAGCGGATCGAAATACTAGCAGTCATTTGAAAACGATTCTGTTGGTTTAAGGGTTCCATTCATAGTAAGGCTTTCACGATTAATTTTTGTTTTATCATTTCAAGTAAATCTTATCACAATCACCATTAATGATATGCGCAAATGATTCTTTTAGTAAGCTTTGGCAGATGAAATATGGCGAATACCATGGTATGACCTCATTCGTAATTCTATATTGGTATCAGTCAGTGCTCTGACATGCCATTTCTCGTTTTACGCACGTACGCGTGTCATACTATACACAGTGGTGAGCAACAAGTGAATGCGAGGCCTGATCTTTTCTTCCAATTCACTCATATTCGAAATGGATAAACTAACATTTTAAAAATATGCATAATTGCACTGCGATCATAGTCTTACTTCAAGAATAACAATTTTTGAGAACTGCTAGTGTAAGAAGGATTACAATTTGGATAGGGTGGAATGATTCCAAGTCTTTATTTCATATACATGTATATGGTTCACCTGGAGTGCCAACCGCTATAATCGAAAATGGCGTCTTTGAAAAGATGTGTTTTCTGGTGTTGTCATGATGCCAGGTCGCCAAATCAGTGTTAAGCACCATTTCAGAACAATATACATGTACTCGTAAATTCAAAAGATATTTCCATAGTCACCCAAGGGTGTTTGCACTCCATACTCCATACTCTCATATAATATTCGAAATGTTGGTCAAATGAAGCAGAATGCAAGAAACACATGCGAAAAAGAACTGGTTACATTTTCCTCCTGACATTAAATAATTGGTTTGAAAGCTTGAAAATATCGATGGAAGCTTTCTCCAGACAGCAAACAAATTACAATATTTTTAATTTCTAAACGAGGACAAATTCCACATGCATAATGTGGCGTTAGTTTTTAATAACTGTTGCAAAGACTTTTGTGATCAAAACTGCGGTGGGCGTGTTTATTTTAATACATCCCAATAGGTCCAGCGAAGGCCTGTCGATATACATATACTAGTGTCCTCAATTGTATTATAATTTAAAGGCTCGTATACACTCGAGAATTAATTCATTGTTTACTATAGAGATGACAGCGTAGGTCACGTTGCTGAAGTGAGTACTTTAATATAAATTGGATGATAATTGTTACGATGACCAACGAAATCTGAACTTCAAACTTTTAACAAACTCGCATAGATACTCAGAAATGTTCCTGGAAAATTGACTCAGAAAATACATTTTAATTTGCTTTCCTTAAAAGTAAAAAAATATATATTTAGAACAGCAATCTCTGGTTTCAATTTAAATGCAATCGATACGTTGGCATCGAGCAAAGGTACCTAAATCAATAGTCTCACACCAGAAATTGGAAAGCGGTTACGTCATTCCAATCGGCAGAAAAACTGACCTATTTGAATGGTTGCACTGAATCCACAAACAGAATCGCGAGAAAATTGTAAAGTATTTATTGTGATTTTAGGATATATTTGACGGGAACAGGAACATTTATCCTCGCCTCGAATACTACAGGATTTGTGAATTTTTGAAAACGCAACAGGTAAGATTTAAAGTTTAAGTTGATTTATGGCCAAATAGTTCATTATTAATGAAGAATGCATTTTTTAACTCATTTGGTGACTTCGGCAAAAATAATTATGATGATTTTAATCACCCTGAAATAATGGTGCTCTATGGCAAAACCATTTACAAAATTGCTTTTTCTGTAAATTGACAAATTTTGAGTTGTGTTACTCTTAAAAGACGCATGGGCGTTTTTCAGCCGTGAGAAAATAAGAGCAATTTAATTAGATGCACAGAACATTATGCCCTGCTCCAAGGGTGCAGAGAATGGGTATATTTCAGCCTAATTTATTTATTTAGATGCCCCTAAACACCAGGCAAACACTGCTAGTCCCGAAACTAGCGCAGTGCACTGCAAATTCACTTCAGTTTTATTTCAAATACCACTGTCATGCAAGTTTTTTCGTGCACGGAGCTGAATCACAGAGTTACAAGCAAAAAAAAATTATCATTAATCTTTAATAGAACCACTTGTCATACCGGTCGATTAACCAGATGTGATATTTGTACGATCAAAACATAGTATTTGCTAATGTGATTTTACTAATGATGTCTTTACTTTAGCTAATAACATACTGCAAAGTCAATTATAATTTTCATCGTATTTTTATTTGCAACTGCACCTTAAGAATATCGTGGATATCGTTTGAATGTTCCATAGTTACAATCCTGACATCATGAAGCACTGCTCCATCGGCTTTCTGGTGTGTCTGTTATCAACCGTGGTGTTAGGGCAGACAGTGCGAAAAGAAGAAGAGGTCCATCGAATATGCAGAGGGCATGAAGTGAGGGAAAAATATGCGGAGGCATGCGCTTTTCTGGGCAAAAGAAGTACAGAAGACAAAAGAAATCATTTCATCCCATTATACACCTATGGTAAAACTATTGATGTACCAGGTGAAAAACTGGACATGTCTGTAAATACAAGCCCAAAAATAGAAAATATCATAAATATTAACGTAATTTTGTCTATTTCAACAGAGAACAGAAACTGGAGTCCATTTTTTTCGAAGTTTGGTCAGCCAATAAAACCTCTGAGCCCACTGTCGCCAGCAGAGCCCATGCGTCCAGATGGGAGGCTGCCCTATATCAAAGGCGATTGGGACATAAACGAAAGACGAAAACGACAAGACGTCCCTAAAGAACTTCTAGATAAATGTTGCTATCGTGGCTGTACGTACTATGATTTTGACGATGTTTGTTAAAAGACGAATTCGACAATCAATGCTATCGAGTACGTGCTTATTTACTAACCATGTAATGCAAACGCCTTACAGTATACGTAATGCAATCTGTTTTGCAATGATGAACAATTTCCTAGCTGCAAATTTTAGCTGCTTGCATTACCCTGTAATTCACCATGTATACGAATATCGCTATGCGCTTCAGAATTAGCCCATGTTCAATCCGAGTAACCATTTGAAGCACAATTGGCCAGTACTGGTTAATAATACTACCAGTAATGGCGTCATTACAGCTTGAAATCAAAGTCAGTTCTGATAAAAAATTGATAAGTGCCTTCTGATTAGACAGTGTGAAGTCAGCAAAGTTTAAAGGTGAAAACGTGTTACATACTTTCAACAATAAACTTTGCGAAATTATTTCTTGGAAGTTTCATTTCCCCATATACATGTACGAGTGAATTACAAAAACACTCAACGGCATTCACTTTGCCTTTTTAGCATCACATATTTTTATGAATACTGTATTTGGTTGAGATATGCAGCGCAGCCCTCTGGCGGTAACATTGAATAATGTATTAACACTATAAGTTGTTGTTCGAGTGTATGTTGTGAATTTAAAAAAAGTTCCTAAGCTATAACTACAATGTGTAAACCATGTAACCTCGTTTCTACTGGATACCTGTGTATTGTTTAAATATCGGCATTAAATATAAAATTACATTATAAGTACTACATAATTTGTTTGCATGCAAGCGTTAACTCGCCTTTTACTTACCACTCTCTCATGTACATTGTACTTCTCTCAAATTTGCATGTAAATATACATGTACATGTACACATGTAGTTTCTCTTCAGAATTTACAAGTACTGTACATGTACCCTTAAATTCCAGACTAAGGGAAGATACAATTTCTTCAAAATATGATGTACTGTAGTTGACATACTGGGTATAAACAAGCCATTGATTACATCATCCATTTTGGTGAATCCTATGCGATGTCAAATTTGCACGCCAATATCGACAACAGATTAGTTCACAGACAATTACGATTACTGTGTTTAAAACTAAAAAATAAAAAAAAAAATCTCTTTGAAGAGCGTGTAGACTACGTCATAAATCATGCATTCCAACATGACCATTCATAAATCACAACATTCCAAAATTCCAAAATCCACATTCACTAAATTAACGTCTCTGCATTTGATTGATCGTTAAAAAATGAGTTATATGTCAACGACAATAACGAGCTTAAAGAACAACGCTATGGTAATTAATTATTCAACGATAAGCGTGCCCGTGAAATAGCCTAAGGTGAATTTCTTGACCTCTCCATGATTTATTTCTACACATTCTAGTTCAAGCATGTAATCCCAATAAACACGGGTATAATTAGACGTGTTTTCACTACACCCATTCAACCGCAAGGTCAAGAAGCGCTAACCTCTCTTCGCTCAATTGTCATAACAATGGTGCTATTAAACAAGCATTGATATCCGATTACATGATATCAAAAGTTGACCCTCGTCAAGAGTTTTAAGATCAGATGGAAACGTGCGAGAATGACCACCCATCTACTCGAAAATATTATTTAAACATCACGTTTTATTGTCTCATATTACCAATATTTCGCCACATGCCTCTGTGGGTGGTTAAAGACAACAATCTTTAGAGCATGACTAACATCGAACACCAGTTTTTTCTAGACGAATTATGGAATAAATGCAGGATTTCGGTATACTGTTTCTTAAAAAAATAAAATTCGGACACTACATGTACATACTGTATCTACACTGTACATGTACATATGGCGTCGGTATACATGTACAGCTTCCACTACATCAATGACTTGTTTAATCTCAGGTTTAAGAAATTAATTGCTAAAAAAATGGAATTTACTTATGGGGACTTTTTATACACGGATATTCAATTTCCACTTATTTCAGACATCCTGTTCGACATTTGCACAATTTTTTTGCAGCAACAAATATTCTTTATATTGTACAGGCATTGTATGCCAAATCACATACTGTATCTTCAAGCATACATGTATTTCGCGAAATACGCACTTGACTCTTTCAATTGTTCTTAAATTCAACCAAAATGTCAATTGACCTTCTTAAAATTATATACAGTAGAAGGACCAAATACAAATATTTGATTTGCCATAATCGGAAACAGTAAAATCAATAGTTCGAGCAAAGTATATACTGTACAAGGGTGTACATGTACTGTACATGTATACTGCACACATTGTCCGAGCACCGATAGAGTAGAATACATATACTGTATGTCCTGCGAAGATTCACTTGGTGAATTCAGAAATTGTAAGTAATGTTGCATGTTTGCATGAATATACATGTACATGTACATAAATTGTGAGTTTCTCAAAATAATAAAAACAATTATACATACACTGTACATATAATTATTATACGTAACTAAGGCTATACATACATGTACAGTGTACATATAATTCTTATACGTACGTAACTAAGGATAAATTAAAGGATAGCAATAATTATTCAAAGAATCAGGGAGAGGAAAAGGAAACAAAATCTGTAATACAGCTAGCTGTACATGATTCCAAACCATTTGAAAACGTAGGCTTAGATTACATATCAGTGCAGTAATTTACCATCTGCGGTGTACATGTACATGTATATGTACTACATAAAAGTGCCATCAAAATGGTCGTAGTTGTATTCTTTGTTTTTCGTTGGTAAGTCTTTCATTCATCAAAATACAACGTGATCTGGGTTTACAGTGCATCGATACATCCGTAGCTTTGTCTTTATAATATTGAATCCTATGGATGCAATATATACGAGTATGCTATTTATCAACATATCAGCATACAAAAAAAAGGCTATATTGCATGATAGAGAAGCCTGCAGCGAAATTGCCTGCATTATTTTGTAAATGCTACCTAAATTGAGATTATGACACTATAACAAGACCCAGGTACATTATTGTGTTACATTGATGCATTTTGGTTATTCCAATAAATTCTTTGTGAACCAGTCATTTTCATTGCCTTGTAGCGATATTTTCCATGCAAGTTCAATGACCCAGAGCAGGTTTCCATCAGGAGGATGTTCTCTCGTTCAAGCGCTATTGCTAAAATTACATTAATGGCATCATCTGCCACCTAATTTGAAAACGAAAATTGGAAAGGATTTCGCGAATTTACTGAATAAAAGTACATTTATTTCCTCTAGTTATTACAGTCGACCATCTCAATACGTATTTACAGAACATTGGGACACTCATTCAAAGAAAACGTTTAGCAGTACATGATATGAAATATAGAGAATAATGCCCCCTTGCTAAAATTCTAATAATCAGTGAAAACGCTGCATGGAAAACTCCACGGAAAGCTTGACTAGTTGAAGTTATGTTGATATATCGGTATGTCATATACAGGTATATCGTTAGTGCATGGAAAGATCGATGGCCTGTTGCATACAAACACATTTCAACGTGAAATGGTTTTCAAAAAAATATGTCAATATAACTCCGATAACCAAGATACACTGAGGATTTACATCGAGACCGATATACACCCATATTGATATGTTTACATGTAAGAATTAACTCATCTCAAATAAAGCTCCATTGCACCAAGTCAACAGAGAAGTGATTTTGCGTCAAATACATATGACTTGTCTTAAAGTCTTGTCACGTGCATGACGGTGACATGTTTCGAAGCATCCAGAATCAAACAACCCCCAGCAAATCCTTAAACCAGGTAGTGTACACTCAACTCAAATGAACATATCTAAAACAGGTTTACATGAGTGACCTACTTACATTAACGTATCTTAAAATCTGCATGCAAAAATGGTGGACGTTCAGCTGTATCAGTGTTATCGTGTTTCAGGTTTCAATTTCAATGACATTATATGAAATATAAACGTGATTTTTCATTCGACAACTCCATTTTTATTGTTTTTTTCCTAGCATCCGATCAAGTAAAGAATGTTTACTTCGACGTCTGATTGCATGAACTTCACGACACAGGTCATAAAATGCTTCCGAGACCTGTGTCACGTGTTCGGCGGCGGTCAATTCGGTGAATACCGTGTCCATATCTTTGGCCAGAATTTCACCTGCAAAATAAGAACTTAAAATTCAGATAAACTTCAGATTATAACTGGGGAAATTGATGTTTACTGCGATTGATCATTGATATATTCACCCTATTATTTCTCATTGAAAATGCATGTGCAGTATGAACTTAAATTAAAATTTGAGAACATACCATACACATGTCATCGACTTACCTTCCTCTGTACTCACTTGACGTAAGTGAATCAAATCCGACTTATTTGCCACAATAACGACTGGAAATTGTGGCGCACCGTTTTGCCCATTATCCTTCGGAAATTGTTTGTTATCATAAATAAACTGCCTCAGAATCTTCACTAAATTGAAAGACGACCGATCAGTGATTGAATAGACGAGCAAGAATCCGTCAGCCCATTGGATAATCTCCTCGCGAGGCATTTCACAAGGTTCCTGAATATTCGTCAAAAGGAATGGATGAAATCAATAGAATTAAGAATTCACAGTTGTACTTCAGATTATGCCCTCTGGTCCAATATAGACACTGTGAGAAGGTGAGTTACTCCTATATCGGCTCATATGCTGGCAGTGATTGCCTGATCATTGGGGCAGCTAAACCAGACATTGCGTTTTAAGGTTAGTTTCATTTAGGTTAGGATAACAAAAAACGAGAAAACTAAAACATAAAAACGATGAATTGCGACAGCTAGGACAGGTGCCAGTCTTGTCTACTAGACAAGTAGGGTAGAAATATGCATATATATCTCGTGCACATTTGGAGCAGGGCATATTCCGTAGTGCATATCCAAATTCACATTTGTTGCAGACTGTACCTTCGCGCACATATCCAGCACTTCGAATATTACCGGTTCGCCATCCACCATGATTTCATTTTTATACCTGTTTTCTTTAAATAGATAACGAGAAACAGTGGTGATACTGATTTGGCATCGAAAATTTGCATGCAAAATTAACATGCTTTCTGACTTGCCTGTTTGATGGTCGTATTCGCCAATGAATCGCTTTGTTAGAAAACGAACGGCAATAGCTATACAAAAAATAAATGAATTCCATTAATTCATAGTATCCAAATTTGTCTATGACAACACTCATGGCTGCGGGAAAGTGGTAGACGAATGTGGTTAGGATGAAATATCAGGAGTAAAGCAATAAAACATTTTGGCATACTATATTACTGGGTTTCGCATATACTAGCAGACCTTTGGTGGTCTCGATGATAAAATAACCGCAGAGTTATTTCGTGCAATTATCGGTCCTACATGTTTTGGTGATGAAATGTTAGAAGAGTTTTTGTTGATGGCTATCCGCCCACGAGGTGGGTTGCTAAACGTCTCATGTTATCTGTCACATTGCCAGATACTGCGACATGTTTACCGTATTATTTAAAGAATGCATTTTTGGCAACGTGGAAAGCACCCTCTTGGGTTCATACAGTATGGTTCATTCGACACATGAACCTCTCAATTATGTTATCCATACTGATAACCAACAATGCAGTATTTCCAATCGCTAAAATAAAATCCTATTTACAACGTGTATTTGACCTACAACATCTTAAGAGATCCTTAAAATAAACCAAATCAGTTAACTAGCACATGCATATTCTTAAGTTGGATATTGAAAAACACTCGAGCACAGTCTGGCTCCTTTTTAGGGTTAAAATACTTTCGTTACATATTTTGTGCACATTTTTAGTAGGGAATATACTAAAGTATATCCATTTTTTTAAAAACAGAATCACAATTATGCTTCACACGTAACATAAACCATGGCGCCATCATCCATCATCAGAGTGAAAGACCTATTGTGGTTACTCGCAATAGATAGGCTCTTCCAAATTAAAGTTTATTTAGAGCGACTCGAGGCAATGTGGGGATTACTTGAAAATGTACATATAACATGCAAAAGGTATGCTGCCCTAACAGCTAGCCATGTGCTAAGACTAAGCTAACCTGCGCAGTTCCATTGCTGCCATGTAGATTACGCATTCAAATGCCTGATCTGCAGCCAAAGAAAATAAACGTAACTGACAGTTTCGTGCTACACTTCAGTGTAGTCCCTATTCCAAAACAGATTTGTTTAATTTCAACTCCACTCCTTCAGTATAGTTTACAAAATTCAAAATAAAAAGGCTGTTCTACTTGTTAGCCGCTATAGATGTACGCAGTGATTGCCTGGCGGTAAGGGGTAGCCAAACCAGACATTCCATTTTTAGGTAAGATTAGGTTAGGTTTGGTCAACTTATGTCAGGTCACATGCACACAAATCGAACGATTAAAAAAGTATAACTTTCTGCAGATAAGACAGGCGTCATTCTTGCATACTAGACAAATAGGATTGAAATACGAACATTTTATGCACATTTGGAGTTTAGGGTCGAAATTTGACTAACGATGTCATCATTGTTTCCGTACAAATTTTAGATTTTTAAGGAATGTATAAGCTTTTCCTGCTATTTACTTGGGTAGAAGCGATGCGACAAACCAAGTTTGGTCGAGCAACAATACAATTACAATGTATTTGAATGTATTGTTGTCAATTCTATGTTTAAAAAAAAATACCCTAAATGAGCTTTCCCAAACTCATGTATAAATAGTTTTACCACACATGGAAATTTTAGAGAACTTAGCTTCATTAAAAACCTATGAGCTGTTATCCAAAACCTCAGAAAGATTAGCCCATATGAGAGTGTAGGATTCAGGGGAGAAGGTGGGGGAACATCTATTGCGATTTCGATGTAAACAAGACCACCAATAACAACAGCCTGTTGTGAGGCTAGTTTAAAGACCATCCTTTCGTGGGTCATTAAATCTTCGTGTTTTATCTTCCTGTTACCTTTAATGAGCTAATTAAACCGGCAGGGATTATCTGACTACGATTATATGCCCGATGCTCTTCTATCAAAGATCAACCAAGTTCATCCTCGAATTTACATCGACTTCAGGAATTGGCTGGCGAAAATGTTGCCATATAATGCAAACGTCTTTGGGTCGCCCACGCACTTTATGGATTTTTGATTAAAGCCCCTGAGTTCAAAGTGTACCAACCTCATCCAAGCATACACTTGGGGGTCTGCATCATGGCGAGTTTTAGTGACACTCCCCTATTGCGCAGCACCAGGGAATCCTAACGGTTAATCCAGGAGCAATGCCCTGCATGACTTCGTTTACCTCCAAGTTTTATTGATAAACCAGGGGGTCGGCAGTTGAAATCAATTCCAATATTTCCGCCAAAAATTAAGGGCATTCAGATGACAATCCATACGTTAAATGCGAATCCATTACTCGCGATTTAATGCCTGTATCGCGTGGGTGGCAGCGAGCGGAACAGATTGCCCATCACAGATCACTGCGCTGAATGTCAACAACGAGCAGTTTTCGTGGATCTGTCGTGTTCCTATGTGGAAAATTGCTTTTGGAGTTTCAGCAAATGTGTGGAATTTCTGCCATCACTCTGGGAGACGCGCTGCGAGGCCGACCTGGCATTCTGATTTCAGAAATTTGAGACAATCAAGAAATCAGTTATTGACCAAATAGTCATACGTGACGTCATGTTTTTTGATGGCCACGCTTGAAAGTAAACAACAAGTTCATTGCCACTGAGTTGTACACCAGTAGTTTACATTTCTTGTGCAGTCAAACATTTTCGGACGACTTAGTCACCAGGTTTCAATAGGCTATCACCAGCCTCAACATTTTGCGAAATCATTGCGGAATTATGAATAGTGTTGTTTGATCCCACTTTGTCTAGTAGACAAGAATCACCTATCCTAGCTGTCGGATTTTATCCATTATGATTTATTATTTGGTTGGGGGCTTTAATTCGTTTATACTGGCTCTAATCTAAACTAACCTAAAATGTCATTGCATTATTTTGCCTGACCTACATATAAGTGTAGGCAATCACTGCCAGCCTGTAAGTGTTTAGGAGAAGTCTGCATACAAAAGGGGACGTTCAAATATTAAGTCAACATCTTAGTGGATCAGACAAATGACTACGGAAGTCGAAGGGGTGGATGTTTGGTAAAATTGCTAAGTGATCATTGGATTTTTAGTGAAAACCCATGATTTTTGACCCAGTTTTAAAATAAAAATAATAAAAAAAATTCACCTACGGCATTTTATTTATTGTTTAATATCAGTCGCGTCAGTATAAATTTTCCCTGTAAATGCTTATCCCTTCTGTTCTAATTTTTACAAAAGTTTTAAATATGTTTGCTCAATGATGCGAGCATCATTAAGTATAGGGTCTGTAAATGGTGACATAGCATCTCTGTGTTGATTAAGAGGAACTACTTAGGCAGGAACTGAAATAGGATCGAATAGAATAAATAAAATAATCTTAATTTAAATGGTCTGATTACGAAACCAGATTAATGTGTTTATAATTTTGAAATATCGCACTTCCTTCGCCCAACTTTTACCAATGCATGCAGCTGATGTTGCCAAAACGTTTGTTATGCATAACAGGCATAGAAGTACAAACACTAGTATTTATAGTTTAAGTGTTTAGCTATTCATCACAAAAACAGTGCAAAAGCATCGGTAAATAAGTCAGTGCTTCGTATTTGCTTATTTACAATTGCACGCTTCGTCATTTTCAGAGCTCGTCAGATTTCGGACAAAAAGGAATCAACAGAAATCCAATCTTGGCAAAAACTTTTGACGATTGCATGCAGTCGAGACACTCACCCGTTTTTCCTACTCCAGGAGCTCCGAGGACGACTATTTTCACTTCGGTGAGGGACGACTTCTTCCTTCTAATACCCCTGATGGGATTCGAACTCATTGTTCCTTGATATGCAATCGATAGAAAAACAAAGCGTTGAAAATGAGAGTGAGGAGTTCAAACTTCGCTGCCAGTAATCCTCATGGCGTTGGCTGTCTCTGGCTCTGAGTCAATTGTCATCATCTGCTGGCTGTTCATTGATTGTGGGTGAAATTAATGACAAGTGCATATATGCGCACTTGAGAACCAGCTATGAATGGATTCGACTTAGGCAACACGCCTCAATACGGCTGGTGAGATAAAACAGCCAAACTCCAGGCTTTTTCAACGTGCTGATTTCTATTTTGGTATTTGAAAAATCCCCCATTGATGTGGCGCCTCTCACTTTGGAGTGATAACGAGCAGTTCGAGAGATGCTTTGGCCGCGGTTGCAGCTATTATAGCCCTGTTCTGCAAACAAACAAACAGAAGAAAAGCGCAAAAAAGCTTCTGGAAAACTTTCTAGCACAAAAGCAAAGGTGATTTGCAGCTATGGGTCTAGCCTACTTTTATGAGAATGCCGATGGTGCTTGTTGTTGTCTTAATCCCAGTTTGCAGTGAAAAGGCTGCTTGTTTTAGACACTAAATATAAAGACGGCACTCCAGATTTCGTCGTGCTGAGATTTGCTTCTGTGACTCAAGTGTGTAACTGGAACAAGAGAGTGCGCGTTTTTATGCACTAATTGTCCACGTTATGGGAATTACGAAGACACTTATAAAATTAACTTGTCCATCGCACACTCTTTTCAAAATAATCGCATAACCTGCTTAAGATTCGCTCAAAAGCACGTCATGGAAGAGGTAAATTAACTGTACCCAGGGTGTCGCCCTACTTCGAAACATTATTTTTAAAGACGGATTTGAGGATTGATGTATTCGGTTCTTATGGGCACAGAAGTAAGTCCGTGTAAGTGTATCTAGGCTACGAAAACAATTACTTTCAAAACAGAAGCAAGGCTATAAAAGGTTTAAACAATTGTTCCAGATATGTGAAACGCAACATATAGATCTCACAAGCCCAGCGATGTGGAACAAATATTGATGCAGTTGATATACAAGTGTATGCTCAGTATATAGCCTACTCGAGTCTATTATGTATTGTGACCAAAACCTCTCACCTTATTGAACTACAGTATAACTATAACATCACCAACTTAAAGGAAAACGTACAAATAATAAATAGCAATGCAATTTTATAAACTTTCATAAATGTATCAACGCAAACACTGATTTTCATTCATTCTTCACATATACAGACTACAGTGACTGAACTCAAATAAATATATGCATATAAAAACGATTATAAATGCTAAATTTATCACGATAGGCCTATATTGCACAGAGCCTAAGGCCTGTAGGACCTGTTATATTTGAAAATGGCACGTAAAAACGGTCTGGCCATATTACACAAAAGTATGATTATGTTCTTTTATGGGTGGAGCAATACGTCCTATTTATACATGTACACAAAATATATTTTTTGGTATTCCAGAAGAAATATTTTCTACACGAGAAGGTAACTGATCCAAGCTCACGCATATTTTACTTCTTTAATCGTTTTTGTTTCATTTCATTTATTTTTTGGCTTTTTTACATTAACCTAAAAAATGTAATCTCATTATTTTTGGCTGATCTAAGTGCAGGCAATCTCCGCCAGCCTACAACCCTTTAGGAGAAGCCCACTTTCTCATAGTGGACGTTCAAGTATTATGTCATCATTTTGAACCATACCTCAATAGTAACACTCTGTACAAATGTTGTTTTCACAGATGTATTAATTAGAGTGTAATTTCCATGGAAATAGAGACCTAGAATATGGCTTGATTTTGTATAGCAACAATTTTCCCTGCCTGCTTGCACGCTGAACTACTCAAATATATTTAAGAGCACCTCGCTTGACAAAAGCTAACAGCGCTTCTAGCAAAGCAGTTTTTCGTATTCATTCCCAAATTCATTCAAGCGTGCCAGCAAACAGGTAGTTTTTCCACTTTGGAAAAGCCATCACACCAGGTGACGCTAGCTAGTGCAGTGGTCAAGCCACAATCTTATCACTTACAGCAATATACATGTGTTTCTTATATAATAGCCAAATTTACTTTTAAATAAGACGCTCGAGATGGTCTAGAAATTTTGCATTAGGTAGCCTATGTTTATAAAATGTAACAAGCAATGTCCAAAGCATCATCACATCCAAAGTAGCGTAATTGGTTAAAAAAAATCACGTTGCAACCGATTAATCAGATAATCTAAAGAGTGTTTTGAAAAATTGTCAAAAAGTTGGAAAGACATGCAAAGCTTTTTTTTAATAGGTGACTTTCTTTCCGTCTCCCTCTTCTTCGAGATAGGAGAGCAGCTAGCTAGGACATAGGCATAATTGAAAAAAACGCGCCTATCTTGTAAGCCGACATTGTTTGAATGCTTCCACATAGAAAACATCACTAACAACACGTCGTTTTAATGATCAAAGATAAGAAAAGAATAGCTAGGCCTATATTATTTTACGACTTGAGGCTGTAATCCCTGTCTATACGCTACTAGCCATTACACCACGTCCATTCCACGGCACAAAGGGGATCCATATTTTAAAATAAATAAAACAGCATATGGTAGGTTCCCGAATATCTTTATATCTTTATTAAGGGCGGTGGTTGAACCAGAAACAAAATGTCGAAGAAGAAATGTAGTATACCAAATGCAAAGCAAAGCGAACGTGACACACAGGCTATCATTTACAACTACTTTTAAAAAACCCGCTAAAGCAAACATCTAAAAACAACGATTTCATATTTTATTAAAATGTTTGATCTGTCATCAGTACTAATAATATGCAGTTAATAAGTGCGGTTAAATAAATTCATTAATAAATTTGTGTATTTATTAAGCACCAAATAAATAAATAAATTTATTTAATTCTTTTTCTGAACTTGTGCAAGGTGATCAAAAAGTCCAATAATTAAAAGAATACATGTACATGTTGAAAAACTATTATACATGAAGCTTTTTATTTCATGTGTGGTACAGAGTGAGTGACAACAGGGGGCGCTGTAATTGCTATAATCGGAAATGGCATCCACACAGAAAAACCCTCAAGATGGTGACTGGTATCATGGCCAAATCGCCAATAAGTGTTGAGCATAATTTCAGACCGCGAACAACCTCGTGTGAGAATATCTACAGTGTGTAATTCTATTTTAAAATTTACCTATACATATTAAGACGAATTTTTCGATTATCTGCGAAGCAAATACATAAAATAAAAAAACAACTTCTTGTTCTTTTTTCCAAAATGTTGTCTTTGTAACTAAGAGCTTTTTCAAAATTAACGTTTTGCAATACGATAAGGACTTTATTACCACCATGTAGTTAAATAAAACTCTGGATTCTTGGTACGAAAGCCCAATGTCAAGAACATGTCAAGAGCCCAATACCTGCATATTTCACTGTTTGGTCAATACTCTGACAGATGATTATATTGCCCAAATACATGTATAATCGCCAATGGAATAGTTGATTTTTTTTGGAAACATTAACCTCCAACCTCTCCTTGCTATCAAGTCCCACCACTCACCCAACTCCCTATGGATTCACTTCTGGTATGCAGCACCTAATAATAAATCAACTGCATGATTCTTAAAAAAGGCTTTGGACTCAGAAGCCACACTTCCACCCACCACGCATGATCGGTTGCCATCTGAATTTTTTTAACAAATGGGCATAGATCCACAAACATGGCACGTGATTAATACAATTACCCTCAGCATGAAATACACGTGTAGACAAGCGGGGCAGCAATTGGTTAGCTATAGCATTTATTATGAGACGGGGTTTTTTATTATTTGATTTTATTTGGCCGCCACTTCAAGAATATTGGACATCCCTGTCTTGACCCTTGGATTGTTGAAACACGCACAGAAATCGTAATCAAGTTTTAATCGAGTTCCACGAAGAACGCGCGCAAAAAAGGACTGAACAGAAACCTCGTCGTTCATAGCAGCGTGGACAAGTATTAATTGTTCGTAATATGCCAAATCATGCTGAATGATTACATTTATAGAGGCCCAAGGGGATGGGTACCACAGGCCCAGTACTTTCCTTGGAAAGTGCGATTCTAGATGTTGGCTTCAGTTTGGACGTACCAAAGAGAAAACCCCACCGGGATACCTGGGAAGCATCTGATGGTGGTAGCGATAACACCGAGGACTGAATTATTAAATTCAATGAGAATATACATTTTGGCATCTCCAGTGGAATTGCGAAAAACAAAGCGTTTACCGAAACATGAAAAAAAAATCTCTATCAAGGTTGCTACAAATATCTAAAGAGTGACTTATAGGGAATTGATTAGAACTTGGATGTCATGCTGCATGATATAGCCCTACCCTCATTACAAAAAGAAAAGTTGTTTTTAATGAGTTGCAAATGTCAGATTTTGGTAAGGTATAAACATTCCTTAACGTTTTCAATTTAATGCATTTGGTTTACATGGAGTACCAGCACGACGCTGCAACCACTACAATTGAAAAATGGCGTCTATGCACGAAAAAGCTCAATGTGTTTTCTGGTGCAGTTTCAATATGGTACCAAATCATTTATTAGTGATTTTAAAATAAAATTGAATTCAAAACAGGTTTCCCAATTGTAGAAGCTGTTTACCCAAAGTTGATAGCGTTTCAGATTGGGCTGCACTGATTGTGGATATGGTCGCATGATACCAGTGACCATCATGATGCCATTTTTAACGCTATACTGTTTGTCGCATGCTGGCACACCTTGTCAACTTGGAATAAAACAACTAGGTCTTCTATGCCTTTTTCCAAAATGTGTTCCTTGTAACTACAGTGTAAATTTAGTATAGTTTTTTAAATTTTTGTACTGAATGCATTGCCTTAATGGTCACATTGTGTAAAAGCGATTAAAGGTTTCCAAATTTGAAGGTTGGGACTAAATTGAATTTAAACGGTGGCATCTTGCTTCATATGATATGTTTATATCAATGCTAATCTTTGCAAAAGACTAGTTTCAGAACAATTCTGTATTGCAAGCAAGTGAAATACACTGTAATTCTGAAACGTAAATTGTTCTATAGAAAGCTAAAATTACAATATCTATAATGTACTAGTATTTGAATGGCCTGAAACCAGGCCTGCCTATATAAGGTAGCGTTATTTTAATGAAATAACGTTTTTTGTATCAATCATGACCGTATACCTTCGCACGACGTCTACAAATACACCTTTATTCATGGTTTAATTAGACAGTAAAAAATCAAGTTTAATAAGGCACTTTTGAGCAAGCACCAACCATAAAATCATATAGTTTATGAGACCGCATACGGCTTTATTTAGTTCTACCGAGCGCATGCATGTCTGCCGAGATTTGTTAGGTGTTAATTTATTTAGCTATAGGATTTCCAAACGCCAATTAGAATTCAAATATATATTTCTGACAAATAGAATTACGTCGTATATATCGGGTTTAAATACATCTATTGCTGCGACGAATTTGCGGGATATACGAATGGATAATTCCAAACAAAATAAAACTGTCCATTGATATATCATACATGTATTGGTTAGTTCGTCGACTTACGTTGACAGTATGGCAAGGACAAGAAATTGGGCAGCACCTATGCATGTTCACATTATAGCACCGTTATTTCAACACAGATAAGGTTTCACAATAAAGGTTATTTTTGTGCACACAGCAGTAATAATATCCAACAGGGAATGGTTCACATCTGTTTAGAAACATTGATAAAATCGGCCACACGTGTCCTAACCCATGCCTTAGTGGTTCCTAACGTGCATGGTACTCTTAGATATTAGAAATTTGCATGGAAGATTTGCATGGATCAAATGTGGCTGCGTGCAAAGGCAATGGGTAAAGGTGTAAAAAATCGTCCTCTTTCCCGATATGTTTATGACTACTGTATATGCTGATAAGAAATCTTCTAAATTTAAGAAATTTCATGCGATTGTTGTAAAGTCATTGCATTTAATTTATTTTGCGTTATTCGTAAACCGTGCATAGGTGATAAATGTGCACGTGTGCATTACGAGGAAATCCAGCGAAAGGGCATCGTTTGATTTTGACGTGCAACCCGCGAAACCGGCATGATTTGTGTAAGTTTAGAGGAAGATCTATGTCAATCGTTGATAATATTTTCGTATAAAAGAAAAGCTAGCGAGTGGATTTTTCTTAAAATGTAGACAGCTGCGGCTGCCAGTTTGGCCTCAAACGTGGCCCCATGGTGGTGCTGTGCCATGCTTTCGGAAAGGTTCAGCACCTGACAGAAAAGATTGGAAACATGGGAGCGTCTATGCACATAAATGAATTTTTTTCCCAACAAACACGAAAAAAATATATTCTCCCCAAACAGTTGTAGTAATTCTATGAACCACAGCATGAATAATTTAAAATTATGTTCTGGGATAATAAGGGGGGAAGAGAGGTTGGCGGACGAAGCTTTTTTATAGGGACAAAGTGGGGAGAGGATCTAAGATAAACAGGAATTCTTGCATGCATGGCAAAAACTAAGGAGAAAAGCAAAGCTACAAATCAAAACGAAACTAAAAGGGTTGGCCACCATGCAGAATTCCACTCTAGGAACGGTAATAACAAATAGGCCCAGTTTGGACTTCAAATACATACAAGTCACATGGTTCCCATTCATGCATGTGGCAAATTTCCAGATTCGTAAACTTAGTTAGAATATAAGACAGTGATTTTAGTTAAATTAACCACTATTTCCAATTTTGTACTTGAATACGGTGTTTCAATTGGTTTATGTAAATAGGTATGTAAAATTATAATAATCATTCAGTAAGAATCATATATTCAACGTTCATTGACAATGGCATGAATTAATTACAGCTGAATACCTGCCTTTAGTTTAAAGACTGTATATTTATGCTGCATGTATACGTGTAACTTTCAGACAAATATTCGTCTGCTTTACTTGTCATAAAGTATTTTCCTCAAAAGCAAAAATGAAGGTTGATGTGTGGGTGCACTGGTTGAAAATTCTGAAATTTATACAGAAACAGACCGTGAATTATGGACTATGTAAAATGCTCAATGACAGGTCTTTAATTTAAGTCTTGGGTGAGATCAGAATCTTCTCTTCAGCAGCACGAATTTTTCTACAACAAAAGGTTTGTGAGCATACTAGTTGTTTTACTGATGTCATTTGTTTCTAAATATATAGCATCCCGTAATCATGAATTTCAATAAAATAACACAAACCTGTTTGGCAAAATTCTTGAAATTTTGTCTTTGGCTAATCTGCACTGCCAGCCATTTTTCTACGCTGTCTTATTACAGATATTGAGCATCTTGCGTGCAATTACACCAAAATATAAATTGATTTTTAATTAATTGCCTAAGTCTTTCAGAAGTCTGTAAATATGCCTTATAATCACTGAAAAGGACTTGGGAATACATGCCTTTCAAAACTGCACGAAATTAAAGACAACCGACAAGAATTCCAACAACAAAAATATAAAAATGGTAGAATTGCTGTTTTGTAATTTTGAGAACAATTTCGAGATAAATAACATTGTTATCAATTTATCTTCATTGAATAAAGGCCTTAACAGTCATGTTTATAGCAAGCATGAGATTGAGAAGCAACAAAATTCTAATTTTCTCCTATACAATATTCACCGATAAAATTACCAAAATGTAAACCAACAATGCAACGACCATCAGAAAATATAGTAGGTAGGCCTTAAATGTACATATGTAGGTCAGACATTTTTAAAGTTTTATCCATTTACATCTATTCAAGACATGCAATGCTTTCCATCACAATATTTCTAGTAAATCGACAAAAATGTTGTCAATATATATGTACTTAAAATTAAATCGAATGAATTAATAATCCAAGTTGTCGCTTCCTTGCATTTCGATATCAATTTTACAAATTTATAATACACAATGATTGTAGTATACAGTATTGTATGCTTCCGTCATACGATCGTTTTGCAAATTTTCTGAAAACTTAAAATCCCGACCTCGATGCTTTTACGATAGAATTGTTTCAAATGGTAACCGAGCATTCATTTATAATATAATTATGTTTCAGGAGAAACAATTACATTGTTTACAGACGGTGTTTATCAAGGGGTTTTAATTGCTGCGTCCATTCTAAACTATCATTCACGCAAGTGTACCTTAGGAAGGGTTTTAACATGTTACACCTCCGCATACATACACGCTATTTAAGACAAACAAATTAATGCGATAGTGGGGGTTATTTATGCCGGGGTATACAAAGCCCTGTCACCGACAGCAATTATTTGACTATCGAGAGACAATGTCCAGTTGGTCATATTCTTAATTGTCTGCAAAGCGATTCACATGACAGCGTGCTTTAAATGCAGGTCTATAATTACGTAGTTGCGTCTTGGAAGAAGGATTCGTGAAGCTGGCTGGGACGTCTTCTCTTAATGAGAGAAATGATAAATAGCCCAAATGATGACCGGATAAACGGACGACCCTAAAGCAGTGCCCAATGTAGCTTATCGTAGAGAATGCCACTTGTTGTTGGGTGCGGAAATTTCAAGTGTACTTTGTCCTACACTGACCAAATTAAACTAATTTTGTGGACGCATTAATCAGTTTTATATTAAGTACTGACATGATTTTATGTATACCGTGTCGGGCATGAATTAACGAGATAATTTAGGTCTTATCCCAGTTGTCTCAACGTTATTGGGTAATAGCATAAAACCATTCCATCGATTTATTTGAATCATTTCCATGCATCATTCACGCTTGAGCATAGTTTCAATGGCCAAGTTTGGTCAATCAATTTTCAATTTAACGTTATTTCACCACATATTTTTGCTGTAAATTAATTCGGTCGAGCGACTTGTAAAAGAACAAAATAATTTGTAGAAGAACTAATGACATCCTGGGGCGAAAGAGATCAGTCATCATTAAGTTGGAGACAATAACACTATGGATTGGAGACAAAAACAATACGAATACATAAACTTGATGATCAAAAGATCCTCAAATGTTAACAGATCAGTTAGTCAATGTAGCTCTTGACGGCAAAAGATTACAATTTCGAGAGCTTTGGCTATCTTGCAGACCATAAAAGTGCAGCCAGTACATGTACGCATTTTAATTTGGGTATTCAATTTTAAATTCATTGAATTACTTAATTCCGCTCAATGGGTGACTTTATAGAGCTCTGCAGGGGCGGCCATTCGGTAGCTCCAACAGTGAAAGAAATTGGGTCCCTTTTTCTATCCCTTCCATTTTCAGTGAATCTCAACCATCAGAGACACTCAATTGATGCAATGAAAAGCGTGCTGTAAGATGTTGGATCCGATATGGTCAGGGATTGGGGAATGGAAAATGCGCTCCATTTTAATTCAGCAATTCCTCGATGGTGGCCAATGCGTTCCCTTTGTGCTTTTGTCTTCCACGATCTGTTTCGGTAAAAATCGTGAGTGTCCCAGCAGAGAGCACGAGGAAAGATTTATGCAATCGAAACTGCAGCCTGGTTAGACAGGTAGCCTGCACATACAACGATTACAATATACGGCCAAGTTAGTAGCCCATAAATTCTTCAATGGCTGACGTGCAGATTGTCTTTGAACCAGAATAAAATTGAGCAGCGAAGGACTGATTGGGACAAAACCGAACGTTACGCATGAAGGCATGAGTACTTATAACTGCAGTGAAACTTTTTTGTAACGACCACTATCACATGTGTCTTTTACTGAGCAGGGCCCTATTCCATAAAAAAATATACATGTACAAGTATTAGCATGTTGAGAATTAGTATACAACTTACAAATTTAAGGACTGGCAAAAAAGGGCTTAATGTACAGTATCAATAAATATCCTATACGTGTAGAAAGTTTTTTTTGTTCCACTACAAGTACTGGTATATGTCCACATCTTCGTGTGAAATCGATACAGTCAATCAGGGTAACTTTGACCATTCAGTATAAGTTTAGACCAGAGCTGTAGAGATCAAAACTTACCAATTATCCCCAGACTATTTGGATTTCCCCATCGAGTTCCCTTTTATGACACTGATGGGGAAATTAGTTAGAGTTTGGGTTTAACATGGTGGCCTAAAGTTACCCCGAAAGGGCCCAAAGTTACCCTAATTGACTGTAATGCAGAGTTGAGTAACATTGCCTATTTCACTCATTGCAAGATTTTAGCAAAATAATAGAAACCTTAACAGACTAGGGAATAGAATGGTGTTGAGTGGTGTGCACCGCAGAATGAGATACATTATAGTAATAGTCTCTAATATAGATATAGTCTCTAAAGTAACTCGAAGATGCCTTCCTAAAATAATGATAAAAAATTCCATTGGAAACTGTTCCAGACTTATGAGGCCGTTCTAATAAGGTATTTAAGGTAAACTAAACCAAATAATTACATTTACAATGCTATGTACCTATATGTTAAAGACTTGCCATTATTTAGTCAAACTGTGGTCACGTGAACCAACGTACCTGAATAAGACGTCCAGTTGTGGCGGGGGGAGGAAGGGGATTGGTCAATTCGAATGCAAACAGGGTTCAAATAATATGCGCATCAAACTACATTACTTAAAATACGAATTTCAAGATTAATTGAAATTTTTTTTGAAACTTGTAAGTGGTACTGCCACGTTTTTGGGTGTGATGCAACTCAATGCCATTCTCAGCAAAAGCACACAGCGTGGAAGAATAAGACGAGGTTTTGGGCTGTAAATAATGGTAGAAACTAGAAGGGAGTTCAAAGTGGACCGAAGAAGAGTTATAGATGAGCACAGGTAAGACAATTCTTCAAGCGCTGTCATGGAAGTCAAATGTACCCGAATTGGGCAGTCTATATATTAAAACAATCGTGAGATCTCAACTCGTGATATTATTGAGGGCTAGGTCAGAACATCGAATCGTGTGGTGCCAGCCATCTTCTACAAAATTAATCGTGCTAATTGTGAACTTTTGTAAGCTACCTTGTTGATATGACTTAAATAATCCATAATGAAATCACATACGCTTGTCTAATTAATCTGTTGATTAACTGTAGGCGTGTTATCTTGACAAGAACAAACCTGTGGTTAATATACAATATTAATCCTGGTCAGACTTGTTCTTGAATTTTGTTACAAAAACAAAAATCAACTATAATTTTCTTGTTCTCATCTTTTACATCTCTACCTGTATAACATTTCATTCAGTTCGAGCTATTGAATTCTTAGTGGAAGGAACATTAACAAATATGTAGCAACTTGATAACCATTCCTGTATTAATGTGTAGAACAGTGCGTATTTTCCTCCATCGGTGGGGAATGACTCTATACCAATGTAAACATTTACGTAAAAAGGCAATAACTACTGTATAAAAAGGGCGTCAAACCTGGATGTTTGCAATGTAATGGAATAATAGCCTGATAGTATTTGCTTTCATACGCTGCATATACTCTCGAAATGTTGATCATATTTATTTACTATAGTACAACATACACGTAGTCGCATTATGTTACGAGGGTCAAGGGAGTCGTGCGAGCATGACATTAAACAAGCGTGAAGTTAAAGATAATCGAAAAATCACATTTTTTTATTTACTAGAAATAACTCACAATTAATTCACAATAATTGCCTTAAGCAATTGACCATTTCATACGTTTTGATCCTCAGCAAAAATATTTTGCGTCATTTTGAATTAAGATGTCTGAAATTTGTTCAAGTTTAAAATAATGCACACCAGTAATGGCACATGCCTACAATGATTATACTGAAAACTTGAAATTAAGCATATACGCCTTTAGACTATGTTTTAGGCACGTACCTAATTGCATTAGTTACCAATCTGAGGTACTACATTTAAGGCACGTAAACTAAATGCATTAGTTACCAATCTGAGGTACTACATTCGACACAAAGAATAATTTTGTACTAATTTTCTTATTAACACATGTATGTGTGGCCCAGGGTATATCCAGAGGAAGAATATTTTATCAAAGGTCACAAGTTTATTTTTCGAAGAATGCGTGTTAAAGAACTGTCACTAATTTGATGAAACCCATTATCGTAGTGAATTTTTCCGAATCAACCGGCTCTCCAAAACAAGGATTTTGTATTCATCTCGAAAAGATTCTTGAAGTTCGTCCAAGATGGCATGTGTCTAGCTGTGAGTTTCAATGTCTGACACTGCCATTGCGCTCTCGTATTTCGCTCCGTCATTTCTGTAAACAATGACACCACATTTCTTGACACAGCTTTATATGGCATGAATTGGAATTGGTGGGAAGAAGAAGAAATGGAGGTTAGAGTGCAAGAAAGATAGAAAGTGACTGGTAGGTGACGTCCAAAATGGCGCTCAAAATATGCACACAGGTAAATGGCTTCAGCGCGACAACGTTGCCTGGATATCTTTACAAATAATACATATATTTCTGTACCGAGTAAGTTGTTGTTCATTAACAGAACCTTCAAGTAGCAGTGCTTATCGAAGAAAAAGGTTCTTTTAGCTATTTGCTTCTGCAGATCAATTACAAATAAGTACACACATTATTGGTCACATTAAGGCCATTTTACGTGTCCACACTTTTAAAATTGTTCAGAATTTTTAACTGCTGCATATTGCTTACTTTGAAAGTTTGTTTTCATAATTACAAATTTGAATCCTGTCTTAAATGTGGACATCTCAAGATTGGTATGCAGCCGATTAACCCGTGTACAGAAAACTGAAGCCAGCGCCAGAAACCTTGTAATTAGGGCATTAGGAGATTTTTGTTCTGCTAATTTATACTGGATTAGCCCATAATCCACAACTGCATTTAAACTTCCATTCATCATGCCAATGCAGATGGTAGAATTTGCGCAGCGATTTCATATTTCCTTGGGAAAGGTCTAACCATCGTCAAATGCAAGACAAAGTGATTCCCAAAAAGAAAGCATTGAAAATGCATGTAGGGTTCATTGTGAAGTCCACTCGGTGCGTTATTGTGAGCACACAACCTAGATAGATTATCTGTGCGGGTGGGCCGCCACGAGTTACATCAGCCGGTGTGTGTACCGTGCACTAAGCCCAGGGTGAGGTTCCTACTTGTGTTCTTTGCATCCCACCCATAATGTGCTGTGGGGGTCTCTGAACTTGATTTAAAAAAGAAGTCGAGGCAACACAAAGATGTTAATTTTGACGAATGCAGAAGATCCCATTGTTGGTGCAGTCGACCAGACCAGATTTGGAAGTTTTGAGCTCACGAAATTAGTTGAAAGCTGGGGCGATTGCGTCGGTCCTTTTAATCGCTAATAACATTTCTCTTAATTTCACTCGTATTGTTGATGGCGCTTTGAAATAACAAAACGTGAAATTAGATGGGTGAGCTTTAAAGGAGCCAGCCACAACTATTTAAGACGTATTAAGCCCGATTCGTGCCTCCATAGTGTCCGCTGCCATAGAATTCATTTACAAAACAAGGCGTTTCTGCGGTGCATGCTCAGCTAAAAAAGTGGCGTTCTTTTAATCCCAACATTCCACTTTTAGCATTCAATAAGATTTTAACTGGCGTGCACGAACGAATTTGCACCTGCTCCATTTCCTGATATGGCCCAGCCTACCTTTCAAGATAACCCATCACGGAAAGAGTCTAGAAGTTTCTGATCATGAAACCCTATCTTCATTACAAAAATTAATGTATAAAACTTCAAGCGTGACAGTGAAAACGTTTTGGTAGAAGTTAAGAAGGTAACGAAAGTTTGTCTATTTCGTGTTTTTGGTTGACAATCATCTATGCAGGAATAATCTTCTGAATTCAATTTTCATTTTAAATTTAGCTAAGACATGATCAATGATTTGGCCACATCAAATTGTTCAATCAACATGAGTTACAATGTTTGTCAGCTCAGCTGTGAGTTCAGGTTTACTAACAGAGTATCATTCCATGTCTCGTGGTATGGAAACCTCAACTCCTCACGGCTGTCCCTGAGATGCTTCAACTCCACATACTCCTGGAGCATTTTTTATGAAATTGGGCCCTGATCTTATTTTTCACAAGATCATTAGTTTGGTAAATGATGCCATCATCACTAAAGGGGGTATGAACGGAAATGATGACAAATGCTGCTACGGGAGGCGTCTGAAAATCGCGTCAAAGTGCTGGCATAATATTTGAACGTCCCCCACCGGCTTTGCAGAACAAACTTGCAATAATGTGTTGTAATGGGTTTCGAGTTGGAATGACAGTAGCACCTGACGCGTAGTAGCCCATGGAAAACGTCAGATGAACATCTCACGATTGCTTCAACTTCGGGCACCCCATTATGCCTGACCGGCCATGCTGCAACCGCAAAGATGATGCTGCAGTTCAATTGCATTAGGCTGCGAGGAATTCCTCGACCCATTGTACCAGGTCAAGGAGTTAGGTAAATGTAGGTAATGGTGGATTTGGCATTCACGGCCTTAATGGATGTTGCGGGATCAATGCGTTGAAGGCAGTGGTAGACAATGGGCGAAAGTGTCGAGAAAAACTCTTTGCATGATTCAAATATCAAACATCCTGTGGCCACGTCTGAGTGGACGTGAGAAAAGCCATGGAAACAGTTCTTCGCCCAAAGGTGTGAAAATAAAATTACACGTAATAACAAATATCCACCCAGACCACTTCAGGGGCTCAGCGTCGTCCTTCTCTGGAGGTCTGCTTGACAGTCAGGACAGTTGAAAGACTCTCGGCTGTTCAAATATATGCAAAGGCTCAGGATTTCACCAGCAGGTGCGCTGGGTCAACGGGGCCCTTTTCAGTTCCAAGGTACATTAGCATTTTTGGAAATACGAGCAGTTTCCTGTAGGGTGTTCTGAAAACAGAATGTTCTGCTAATGGCATTGTTTGCAGATGGCGATGGCGTCCGCGGTTGCGCTGAACAACATTACGCCGTCACACCTGAAGATTTGAGGAGTTTATTGAAGAAGCGGATCTTCACTTTAATTTGGCATCGCATTTCTTGCATTAATTCAAATCGTGTCGTAGCATTGATTTGGTGGGGATTGATCAATTGGACCGCTAAAATTTGTTGCCATACCAGTTTTAGATGATAAAATGATTAAAATGAAAATGTTACAAATTTTGATCACATAACATCTGATATCAACCAATAACAGAGATGCAATTAACACAGTTTTTGAAGGGAATATGCACCATGTTGCCATGAGTTTTGGGAGATGAAGGAGTTGAGTTCAAAATGGTACACAGTTTTGTCCCTTCGCATGTACTTGTCCGGTATCAACCAATGACAGAGATAATCATGGAAAACATCTCTGTTGGGATCACATGCACCAACAGGCCAATACAAGACCTTTAGACTTAAAGTCAATGCAGCTGCATGAATGGTGCAGATGGATTGGTCCACCTGAAGATTACCACGGAAATGCTGCAATGAAATGTGTACAGCAGATTGATACGATAGTACTAAGCTTGTAAGCACATAATCAGCTGTTGTAACTTTAGTGTAATCTTCGTCATCCATTTAAGGTTTCGGTACTTGTCCATTAACGGAACTACCTGTTATGTTAGGGTAGGTAAGGTTAGGTTAGGTTAGGTTAGGTTTTTTAAGCGTTTATACCTACCCTAACCTTACCTTACCTAACATAACCTAACCAAACCTAACCTAACCTACCCTAACATAATATGTAGTTCCGTTAATGGACAAGTACCAAGGTTTCTTTACAAGCTCAAAAATTGATCTTCAACAATGTTACCCAACGCCATCACCTAATTACACGTGCTCTGCGAGATCTACTTGACCTGATTAGTATTAAATTTGACGAAGGTCGCCAGGCAACTTGCGTCTTCTATTTTTTCTCGCTTTCTTTCTTCTTAATCCAATACCAGAAACCAAACTACAACCTATTACGTTATGAAATGTTCCCCGTTCACGCCTACTCTCATAGAAATACATGATTTGGTAACACAAAAAAAGAGGTAATGTTCAACCTGTAATGACTGGGACGTTTTATTTACCGATTACTAAAATCGCAGGTAATGAGCATAATAAACATATGCTCAATTACCAATTTAAAAATATAAAAGAAAGCATTGCAAAGAAATCAAGTGTCCTAAACTTCCCTTACGTTAAGTGTGTGACCAAGTACCCACATCGAATGCAGCGTTATAAGAGCAGTCATTTCATAAAGTAGAAATGTAAAAAAATGTAATCTTTCGATATGTATATTTTAGGCTGACTTATTTTTTTTTTTAATTTTTGAAATGTGCCATTGTTGCAGACTGAACGATATGGGTAAAATCGCAAGCATTGAAAAGACAATATCAAAAACTAATAGAAAATAAAATACAATATTTAAAATAGATATGTGAGAAATTCTTTAGTATAAACCTTTTCCAGAGTAAATGAGTAATTTCAGAAATTTTCAGAAATGAACGATATATACACGCAAATTAAAGTTCAAGTTTGCATTTAGCTAAAATCCATCCTATAGCATACATTTTCATGCTTTAGATCAGTAGGTCTACAACCAATTAAAAATGGGAAGGGTATCGCAATGGCCGTTTTCAATTAGTTAATTTTTAAAGTCTGATTAACCAAAAAAATTCAGGTTTTCGGTTAACAGAGCATTGGCTCACTAATCTCAAAAATATCCAACCCCTTTTACACTTGAAAGAGATTATAATTGCGTGGTTTAGAAAATGTAAACCGAAAGGTGCCACGATTTCAATCACTTTCTCGATTGTATAAAGAATGGGAGAAGTGTAGTGTGTAGGCTCGTTATTTTTTCTTTCTTGTAAAATGGCAAACTTTAATTGTTAATGCTCGAGCATACGGATGGTTCCTATATGTTAGATATCTGCTTGGTCATCATTTGATGTCCTATAACCTCTCGGCTCCCTCATCCCAAAATCTACCAGCCCAATACTATTTGAGAATGTTAACAGATATTAGGCTTGAAACAAGAATACATGAGCTACATGTAAGTTAATCTTAAGGCCTCAAAACAATTATTGACTTGGCGATAAAATTATTGATCGTCACATGTAGGTGCTTACTGTAGATCAATATATATAGTAAAATTCGACAAAATAAAAAAATTTAAATATCATTACATTTAGATTTTGGCACTCCCTTGGAGTAATCTGACCGACAACGATAATATTTGTGATAAGAGCTCAAGATAGAATTTACATGAGAATTTGTTTGGTAAATTGCATGACAAGTGCAGGGCGGGCCAAAAACAAATCGAACGACTTATCATAGCTTTATTGCAACATTTTAGAAGGGCTAGAGCATTAGAGGTACTTGAACACTACAATATTTGAAAATGCTGCAAACCAGTCTGTTACAGTTACTCTAGATCGGGGTAGGGCATAATTAATTAAAGAATTATTGACACGGTTATAACATGAATATGACCACTTGTGTTCTAGATGATAATTTTGAGTGTTCATTTTCATGTATCAGATCGTGCAATGCACAAACTGACGACAATTCAGCACTTTTATCCGAAGCTACTGTAACTGCCTGATCTGTAGTAATTTCCAAAAAATTAAATGCCCTAGAATTGATAATGAACTGATTTCACAACATAAACTAAAAGGAGCGATTTTTGCACATCGGTGTGTGCTTTGATTGACCAGCTTCAAAGATGTTGAAGCAGCACCAAATTTAAATCGGTGCCATAATTGTTCCTGTGTCCCACTATTACATTCATGTTATAAGAAGATAACATTCGAGGTGTACCGCATGAGAAGTTATCGTTTCCAATGCATGTACTAGTATTGCGATTTTGACAATGTATACCTGGTGAAGGCGGTCAGCATAATAGGGAGGGGGAAATAATGTTGGCATGCAGCAAACCTGCAGAGAAAGTAAAAAAGTAACATGCTGGGATGGGTGCCGATGGCATAGTAAAAGGTCACGGACTTGTTCATTGTCCGTTTGTGCAAACT
Organism: Cylindroiulus punctatus; assembly: GCA_034695085.1. Taxonomy (NCBI): domain Eukaryota; kingdom Metazoa; phylum Arthropoda; class Diplopoda; order Julida; family Julidae; genus Cylindroiulus; species Cylindroiulus punctatus. Next base: position 35,276 of record JAQFYZ010000015.1, read on the forward strand.
TAGTTGCAAGGTGCTCCTATGGAAAGGACCTATCCATAAGCTAATTAAAATAGGCATGGCTTGCATTTAATGCAACGCATGGTACTGACGAGTTGTACCCATAGAAGGAGATAAATTGCTGCCCAGCTTTTTTAAGACCGACTTCGTTTGCAATCTGTCTAAATGGATGTGGCATCACATTTATCTAGCGGGGTGAATAAGGCTTTTCTGGAGTTCGAACGGAGTTCGCCTAACTTTTCATTTATTTAGCAACCAAAAAAACTTACATTTACAAATACCGTTTCTTCAGTACATTTTTCTAGCGTACATCAAGAAAAGAGGCTACCCTTGATTGTTTTTTCTTTAACTTGTGTTGTATGGCAGAGAAACAGATTGAGCACATTAATCAAAGACCAGAAACACAAATACAGTGACTACCACACAATGTACACTGCGAATTTCGGACGAGAAGTTCTGTATTTACCAATTCGAGTTAAAAAACAATTATTGGAACAATAAATTGGGAAATTAACATTCGAGTTAACCCATAGCTTTAACCCAAAGATGGAAACTTTTGTGCAGGGACAAGGAGCCACACCTGTCATCTAGTTACATGAGTTGTTTATTTTAAAAATGATTGAACAGATTTTTAACTTTAATACTGTAATATTCTACTTATGAAGAGAAAATCCCCTGTATATTTTGTATATATTTGCAACTTATACGTTCTTCAACACTCGCATTTGTTCTCATGTACCATTGCTGGCCTCGCATTTCTTTCAGTTACTTAAGGTTAGAGGTAATAGCGACCATTTTACAGCCATGATCAATCTGTATTTTGTTCTGTAAACTAAATTACCGCTAATGAACAGATAATTTAGCAGAGTTATGTATTCTTCCTCAAATAGACAGTAGCATCTTGGGGCCTGGATCTTCCATCCATACATGTCCCCCACGAGCATGAGATGCAAAAGGTTGGCAAAAGGTTTCCAACTTTCTCTTCCAGAGTATGATCGATATTTTCCTTCACACTTTTGACGATACCGTTCTTGAAGACCACCATTGCACTGGTGGCATTCTGGCTGAGTATTCATCTTCCGAGTACCCTCATTCACTGGCAACACACGAGAAATTGCATCGCATGTTAAATGCGAGTATGGGGTTGTTTTCCCAGTCAGTTGACGTGAGGCCATTTTTTGTTGCTTTTGTTCTACGCGTTCATTTTTTAGCATTCTTCAGTGCTCTATGCGATGACGAAGTGGGTGTGAAAACGCTGTCAGTTTAAAATGGATTTTGTTTAAACAGCTGCAAGTTGTTGTAGATAAATGGAAACTCATCTCGTGTATACGTTGTTTAAAAAAGGTTTCGCTTAGGAATGTAATTAATTTCGGCCGTGCGAGTGCTCGAATAAAAGTGTCCTGGCGTTCAGTTTTGTTCTTTTCGAAACAGTACAACTCTGGAGAAACCATCTGCAAGGTGCTTTTTTCCCTTCCATGATGACAATGCAACCGTGCAGCTCCTGCATCATTCACATTATAGGAAATAATTAAAGTAAGCACATTATGTGAAAAGAGACAAAAGTGAAGTTGGTGGGAAAGGTTAGAATGCAAGCGATGAACAAATCCGACGAACACCTCGAACCGATAAATGTGTATCGCCTAGCTTTGTTAAAGAACATACTCAAACACCCCCGCTTTAGCATGGACATTGTTTTACCTTAGTCGGTATGTGTACATGAACAGCAAGGTCATCGAGTTACATTTCTTAAAAGGACTGCGTTCTCACTGCTAGGATCACAAACTAAATTGTGACTTTTGCAGATATCTTAGTTTTATGAACAAATACATGTACTTTAGTGACTTATGCAGCAGTGATGTCTTCTATCTTCATCCATAATGACATGATGATATCCAGTAATGTTTGTCGATTTTACAAATACTATTATCAAAATTACCTAGAGACATGTGCAATGCATGCGCAGATACATTCAATAGATTGATGCCTTAAGCTAAGTAAGGCATGCATGTAAACCTGTTTTACCCACCTTTACTTAAGTTGAAACAGATGATTTTAGGCGTTTTGAAACATGTGACCGCCAATTGACAGACTAAGACAAGTCATGTAAACTTACTTTTCGTGTCACTAAAAGCTGACACGTAAACATAGTGAATATGTCAGTTGCAGATATTATACCTAGAGACAAGATAATGTACAATTGCAGACTTGTAGTGCCATTGCTGATATACCACAGTGCACGTTTATCTCAGTAAATCTCAGCTGTTATTAATGCTAAGAAATATTTTGTACTAACCTTTCCACCAGGGGAATGTCACAGAATAACATGGCTTATTGTTAAATGCAATTTAGTATGCACGCCCAATGAGGGATACAACAGTTTCAGATACAGTAGAACCTGTCTAAACTAATACTGTAGGGACTAGGCGTTACGTACAGTTTAGACAGGTTATTGGTTTAGGCAGGATCATTAGGCCGGTTCCGACGAGCTCTGGACTGGCCAATGATGTTAACTTATGGAGGTTATCAGTTAAGACACAGTACATGTAAGTGAACATATCAGGAAACATATTTGATACTGACATACTATATACTTACTGAACTGTTTCACCTTGTCCACAAGGTCAACATGGACACGTTGTCAATTTACTTACAGTATTTCATTGCGTAAAGAGTTCTGAAGCAATACCAGTATATAGGCCTTGCTATAAAACCGCCATACCTGTATGTTTGGGATGGAAAGGCTAGTGGAAAAAACTTCTCAGAAATAGTGTTTTTTGCAGAATATACATGTATGTACGTATACCGGTCCATGCTGGGTAGGAATCCTTTCTCGAGTTTCTTCCCTCGATCTTCGTGGGTCGCAAGAGCAGATTTCTTGCGTCTTCAGCCGTGTTTCTGACAAGCGAGGCCACCGAGGATCCCCGCTGTTAGTTTGTGTCGCATGGTGGGGTTAGTGAAGCATTCGGCTAGGGTTATCATTTATGTGATGGGCATGCGCTCTGACACTGGCCTGTCATACAATCGAGCGCACTGCTCCCTTTCTCCCCAACGGGAGGCTGACTTAAACAAATTATGCTGACTATGAGAAGCTATTAGTTTGGGAGATACTCTCGCGCCACTCCAATGAATGATGCACAAACGAAATTAGGGGGGCCGGGGCTAGGCCTGAGAAGAACAATTCGCATTCGAGAACATAAAATGCTCCAGACAGAATTAATTCAAAGCCAACAATGAAAAACGACAATACCTTGAAATTCTCCGGAGGGGGTTGAGCCGAGCGAATTGAGGACTGAACACGGTTGAAAAACGGAAAATACGGAGTTGACAAAGTCAGAGCAGGGAACTCTGCCACGCCAAGCTGGCTTCATTAGCTTCGGTCGTGGTGTCAGATGCCAGGGTGACACCCAGGCAGCTTTGGCAGGCTTTAGGTAATCTGGGTTAGGTCACTTATTGTTGCGAAGAAGCACTCGCGACAGCTAGAAGAATGACCCAATCCAGAAAAATGGGGACTGCGACATACTGTACATGTAAGCTTTGCAACTCGCACCATGAAGTCATGCGAAAAACCTGCTAATTAACTGGTTAAAACCCTCCAAGGTGAAGGTTATCGAATCAACCGGGGCATTCCTTGTGCACATGTGACTCCTGTCAAAGTTCAGGATGCGAAACTGCAGGGTAATCATAAAATCATGTTAAAATCCTATTCTATAACAATACATTTCGAAAAAAGGTAGAACTCGGAAAGGTTCTTATTTTGTGCATTTGGTTCACATCGCAGAATGCTGGCATCGGCAACAGCCCATTAGTTACTGTATTTGAAACATATAGCGCAGCATGACGAAAGTTTTAGAAAAGAAAGTTTAATTTCATTTTTGTGCCTTTATAAAAGTGCGTTATGGATGTGCAATTTTCTAACGAAAATAAAGCCCTATATACATGTACTAGATACTTTTCGATAAAAAGAAAGGTTATTTAAATTTATTCAAAGCACAAACGTTACCTTTCGGTTTCGGCCTAGTTTAACAAAACGAATGTTTAACCTGCATGCCGTTCATACTTTTAAAAAACTTTAAATAACGTTTATTTTTCATCACAGAGTATCTAGTAAGGCTTTGCTTTTGTTAGGAAATCTGCACGTCCATAATAAACTTTTATAAAAGATACAAAAATGAAATTACACTTTCGTTTCTAAAACTTTCGTTTGTGCTGCGCTAAGTGTCACTGATTGATACGCATATCAATTAAGATCTCCGTTAACAAAACGAATGTTTAACCTTCCGTTCATACTTTTAATAAACTTTAAATAGCGTTTATTTTTCGTCACTAGTATCTATAAGGCTTTGCTTTCATTAGGAAATCTGCACGTCCGTAACAAACTTTTATAAAAGACACAGAAATGAAATTACACTTTCGTTTCTAAAACTTTCGTTTGTGCTGCGCTAAGTGTCTATTAAGTTTCACTGATTGAAGCGAATATCAATTAAGATCTCCGTTTTAAAGCAGCGAGTGAGAGGCAAGGTGGACAGCGCGGCCAATTGGTTTTGATGAAAAAGGACAAGTTCAGCTCGAGGGCAACACACTTTTCCAGTTATAGCGTGGATGTAAAATTATGTAAGGGAGATTATTAATCGGCTGATTACAAATAAGATCTAGTAAAGACCTACGAGCAAATACGATTATAACAACACAGTCGGTCAGCCTAACCAGTACAGGTGTATGTTGACAAAACTACAACGTACAGTACATGTATATGGTGCTATTTCGAAAAGCTAACATTCCGAGAGCATCACACCAGGGTAGTATGGTACACACCTACCATTACAACAAATTTGAAGCAGAATTCTAAAGAAAATCCTGTTAAATTAGTGCACGTGCCATTTTCTGCATAATTTTTGGTGATTTTTTACCAAATGAGGTCCTGTAGAAATGGGGAACCAGCCAGCAATTTTTATTTCAGGCATCCACAATGCAAAGTAAATAACGGACCCTCGATAAAAAAAATTCGGAACCAATGTTGTCATAACTGGCCAAGAAGGACAGCAACAAGCATAAAGGAATGAAAAGGGCTTATATAGCAATCCTCAGTGAAACTGTAAAGAGTAACGTTTTTTCTTCGATTTGCATTGTTCGTCAATGAACAGTCCCAAAACCTTGTACCTGGTACATGAGGTTTCCGAGGAGAATGACCAGTTACAACAAATACTGTCTAAGTGGCAGCCCTGGATCAACCTGTATGTACAGAACAAAGGAGTGGCCAGGGTGTCTTCAGACGAGGACGAATTTGAAAAGGTGCCTTTATAGTTTGGCTGGGGCACGTATGTGGCACCCACCGATCAGAAAACTGCTCAACACCAATGCAAACAACCTCGTGTTTTTCTTACATCTCTTAGACAAACACTGCTGGTTTTAACCCACGATGTGCGTTTACAGCAGCTGCCAATGCTGTCGCCTACCGTGTTAAAACACACAGAGGGATTACAATGCATACCTGGGATTCCACGTTTTCGAGTGATTGAAAAGCAGGTTAATCTGAAAAAAAAAACCAGCAGATTATTAAACTCATAAAAGTATTATTTCTAAATGACTGATTTTCATCGATGAACTATTATGACTTTACCAGCTGATCATTCTTTACTTTCAAACGATGCAATCCAGATCAGAAAAGTGGTTTACTCTCAATATTTGAAATGTTCTGCCACTCATTTCAGATTGATTTGGCGATTAATTCTCCAAACGTAATAAAAACAAAGCAAAACCGGTGTGTAATATTGTGGCATTAATCCATATTGTTATATTTTAATTCTTATGTGCTAGATGACGCAGTTTGAATCCTTGTTGAGTTAGAAGAAAAATGATCATCCTGTATATCTTCTAATTTTCGTAATGAGCAATGACTTTATAAATTAACCAGCCTGTACCTCTTGCAGCTTGAATGGGATTTGGGATCATGCCTGTGTGTAATAATACATGTATACTAAAATGCGCAAACACCACACCAATAACAACAAAACGTTGAGAGAAAAATCCAGTCTTCCGAAGTTTCCACCGCATGGGAATGGACAACTTGAATTTCATAGCCAGCGAACCAATAAGATTTTTGCCAGATTTGTAGGCTTATCCTTGTCCCACCATTAAAACGCTATGATGATAATATAACTTGTTATATATGCTCATGCCACGTTAATTGGCTGGGGGCAAGATGGGCTGCCTGTCTCGTTATATTCCCTCCCGTTGTCCTCACCGCCCATTTTGCAGTCTTACCCTCCTGGCTCTTCGGGGTCTAACAGAAGTCTTCAACGTTGTCTACTCATTGACGTCCAACCTCCAGGTACACCGTTCATGTAGACATGCTGTCATATTACAAAAAGAAAGGTTATCGCAGATTGAAGGCAACGATAATGCAAAAGACGCCGGCAGCAACTTGTCAGGTATATACACACGAAGACGACAGACTGCATGGACATGGCATAAGGAAATATGGCAGAGTGACCAATCCAAAAGACCTTCAACGTAAATTTGGGGAATTTGGAGAAACATATGCCCCTAAGTACTTTAATTCACTATGTTTGCCTGCGGGCTTTAAGGTACATGTACATTAAACTTGTACTTAAAGAGCATGTTGATTTGATGATATTCGGCATAGGGGTGGTTCGATTCAAGGCACCCCCCAATCAAGCAAATAAAAATCGTTGTAACTATACATGTATTCAGTTCAACTGAAGAATGAAACTGGAGAATTCAAATGGACCAATAAAATGCATGCATGAACATGTTTGCGAATTATCTTGCCAGACCATTCCCAGATCATCCCATTATAACACAGCACTGATGACATCATTATATGACCATCCCACTTCTTCCCTCATTTATGTTTTCATGTGTCTAAATTTGGCTACCCACTCCCCCATACAGAGTACAAATGCAGCTTTTGTGGGGTACAAATGTAAATTTGCACCCCATATATCACATATATACCCAAAGGGATGAAATTATTTAAATATTTGTACCTCAAGGTACAATATGAATGGGTATATACAAATGTAGAGTCATATGTACCCCTTGGAACACATGTCAAGGGTACACGTGCAGTCAAGGGTACACGTGCAATCAACATACATGTATGTACCCATAGGGTGTGTATATAGTTTTGAAACATTTGTAACCGTAAGGTTCAACATTTGTACTTTTTCCGTTTAGAGTGTACGAATAGATGCCATAATATTTGAACGACCCAGAAGATGGAACCATATGCAATGAAGCTCTCCCAACTCATACGTTGACATGTGATGAATCTGGTTGCAGAATACTCAGACACCTATACCAAGTTCCATGTAGTCGTTTTATGAAGTGGAAGATTCTAGGTGCTGATAGGTTAGGGCAATATTTATCCCCAGTTCGAGTGATGTGCAGTGTTTCACAAATTGGCATTGTGGATAATAATTTCTTGGTGATCATCGGAGCTTTAAAAAACCAAAAATGCAATTCTGTGTGCGAGTTTGCCCTTAACTCTTATAATTTATTGATTAATCCTGTTCTACACCAGCAATCCTATGAATTAATTATGGAGTTTCGTTAGAAGCAACTAGTCTATTCGCAGCCCCGTAACAAATAAAACCTTCAAGCAGCTAGATTTATAATATATATAGAGTATGTGACATTTTTTTCTTCTTTTTTTTCTGCTGGCGAGCATTTTGATAAGTTCAAGCAGCTTAAAAAACAAAGTTATTTGTGTCGTCGTTTGCTTCGTCCAATGCAAGCTCGGCGGCCATTGTTATTTTTTATTATAACAAGAAAAGTTGTTAAATTTCCATTGTTTTATGCCGCCAATGCTGACCAACTATTCCTGCCGTCAATCCTATTTGATACTCTCCTGACCATCTGAGATTCTTTTTTAATGGCTTGAAAATGAGACGATTCCTATTCTTAGCACGTTTTGCATTTTTTAACGAGTCCTTGCCTGTTTACATAACGATTCAATTGGCTTCTAACACATAGTTAAGGGGCTCAAATCCGTGTATCTGCACACTACTAATTAGCAGCCGGTTGCACGATTGCAATCTAAGATTAGAAAAAAAGAAGATCCAAAATATCTGTCAATTGTTAAAAAGCATCATGAAATAAAATTTATACTTCGTAAGAGCCCACGATTCAATTAACTCATGTATAATCATAGCACACGATGCCGAAAACAAGAAAGACTAAACCCAAATAATTCAATACATTGACAGCAACAAAATGTATTTTTTATGAGGTTCACTCAAAATGTAGTGCAGGATTTTACAAGATCTTACCATACGAGTAGACATGCAATTCACTCCAAGATGGGGTACGGCTATTCTAATTGATGGGAATTGTGTTGAAAAATAGATTTGTACCCCTAATGGATGTACTAACGTACAGTAAAATTACCAATGCCCTAGAATAAAAAGTGAATTTACAAAGTAACATTATTAGTCCATGCTTTGCCCACCTTACACCAAGTCACTCCAGATGCGACTTTACATGATTTGCCTTGCATTCTATGAACCTTACAGGGTTGGTAGTTTTATTTTAATTTTGTAAAAGCAGATACTAACATGCATGTATGTTTCCTATACTTTTGCAATGGCTTCTGATCTGGGGGTGGGGGAGCTTTGCTGTATCTGGTTTAAAATTTACTACAAACACGACGTTTGCGTGTATATCACTGCTTGCTCTGAGACTCTGTCGTGCATTGATTCAAACCACCCTCATTCCGATTCCTAAATCAAGTATACTTAGTGGCTTATTGCATGGCTCACTTTAGTTACTTCGATTAAGCCACCCATGCTTTTCAAACCTTTTTCCATCATTCCCCAACAACCGTTAATCAGAAAGTCCATTTTACCAAAAACCTGTGATCAGCATTCCATTTTTGCCCAAATATAGGTAAACATTCATTATTAATAGCAAATGAAGATTATAAACTGATGTAATCCTGTAATCCGTAATGCTCATGATTGCTGAGACTATGAGAAAGTAGGCTTTTCTAATTGCTCGTAGGCTGGCAGTGTTTGCCTGGTGTTTAGGGCCAGTTTGGTGTAATGACTGGATAAGTTTAGTTATGGCCAGGTTAGGTTAGGTAAAACACCAAAATACACAGGTTTCATTCTTGCATACTAGACAAGTTGAGCTGAAATACAGGGTGAGCCAAAAAACAAATTTCGAATTTCTCCGGGCGAGATTAATGATTAGTGTGGAATTTTTAATACAATTAGTAGTGTGTATTTCAAGTTGAGCCTTTACTCAAAGGAAAACACTTTTACCCAATTTTGGGTAATTTACCTAGGTTTGGTAAGCTGGTAAAGATACATTATCTTAAAATTTGCTTGGAGATACAGTGTCGTTAAATTTACGTTAGAAATGCTTTAATGGAAATTGTATAAAGCCTACTCACACTGTACGTTCATAATTATTGCAAATCTATACGTCGTGGCGTCGTTGTCCATGAAATTTGTCATCGATGCAAGTTCTGACAAAATATGACATCCCGTATAAGCTACAAACTGATGGATGGGTTCCCCATTACTGTCATGCCCTGATCTTTTGTACAACCAAATGCAACATTTAAAAAGTTTTACAGGCATAACCCAAGCTACTTAGTGTCCAATTACAACTGGCAACAAAGATGAACAGCTGGTTGTTATACGATGTTTGGAAATCGTGAGCAGTCGAGGCATTGGTAAGTTTTTAAGAAAGTCGTGCAATTGGTGTTAACTTTCATCTTTTTCTTCATTTGGGTATATTGTTATACATCCTTAATGGTCCATAGTTTCCTCACGACTGGCGAGTAACATTCTTGTTTATAGTCAAGACCACGGATAGGAGGAATGTTGATGCCTACAGAGGAGGCCCCCATGTTTAAATAGCCGGACTAACTTCTTACGCTACACAAAAGACAGAAAGAAAGCGCTAGACGTACAAGTATTACATCAGACAAGGGCGCCTTCTAAGAAGGAGTCCATTGCACCTTCCTGGGCCAATAAAGAAACCATTTGTCACTGTTCAGAAACAAACGGCCAGCTAAGATAAAGCAACGCTGAGGGGCAGACGTGGCCAGAAGCTTAGCAGACAAAATCCGAATTTCACTCACCTATACATGTACGCAATAGGCCAGTGATTTTTAAACTGGAATGGACACAGCTTTGCAGCACGGCAGTGATCGGTGATCCTGTTAACGATATGCGAAATTCAAAACTTTAACACCATTGGCATTGGGTCCCAAGACTTGCTGTTGAATCAGCTAACCAAATTGCGAAGCTGTGCAATAGAGAACCAAGCTTGCCATACCAGAAAATCGAAATAAATTTAAAAATTAGTGGACTTTTTTTAAACTATTATGAGCTCCTCCAAAACTTTCAAATTGAAACTATTGCTCGAACGTTTACCAGCTCACGAAATTTATTTTGCATAGCATTGATGAAGCGGTTCAAGGTCACGTTGGTTGACACCTCTGGATATCTGGATGCCTTGCAACAGTGTAAATAGAGATTTTGACCATATCTATACTTTTGAGAAAATTTTAGGGATTGGAGGACACATTTCTGACTCAAGCTCGACTATATTCCGAAAAACAGATATTGAAGTACTGAAAATGCCAACACTGCAATGCATGTTGTACATAATTTCATCACTATACTACGTATGTGACTAAACAATATAAACTCCACCATACTATACACTCTAAACGGAAAAAAGTACACATGTTGAACCTTAAGGATACAAATGTTCTGAAACTATATAGACACCATATGGGTACACATGTTGATTGCACGTGTACCCTTGCCATGTGTTCCTAGGGGTACACATGTCTACATTTGTACCCATTCATAGTGTGCCTTGAGGTACAAATATTTAAATTCTTTCATCCCTTTGGGTACATATATGATATATGGGGTGCAAATGTACATTTGTACCCTGCAAAAACTGTATTTGTACCTTTACGGTTTACAGTGTATTTTTGGACTTGAAAATTAGACTTCTGAAATTCTGAAATTAGACTTCTGAAATTCTGAAATTAGACTTCTGACTAGGTAAGTGGAAAATATGAAATATCATGGTCCAGCCTACCAAGTTAATCCCTGAGTGCGCTTTATTTATGGTTTTAACCCCGCGTGCTTTCAAAACGTACAAAAACAGAAAACATGTAAGTATAACAGTGGTGCTGTAATGACATCCAGCCTTTATATGTAAGCTCGCACGGATTGTGTGTCATTTCACAATTTCGTGGCCATGTCAGGTACATTTTTATTTTCTAAGAGGCATAACTTCCTGTACTCGTTCAAACTGTTATGCGCCATAAGAAACACAGCATGCCTTTTTCTTCCTAACTTTTTTACTGCAACGTACAGAAACAATGGACGACGGAAGGCGATAGGTGACCGCTCGGAAACGTATATTTTATTGGCAACGACTTCACGCAGGTTATCATAATAATCGTAAAGTGTACGAGTTTAAGGGGTCCCAGCGTTTTGTGGAAGCGTGACCCGATAGAAAATCAAGGTGGGATTGTTTTCAGAATTCTTACTTTTCATAATTCTTTTCAGTTTAGTGGAGCTTCCCCTATCAGCTGCTAGTAATGGACTTATTATTGGGCCACATGCTGGACTAACTATTCATAAAGATGGCTAAGTTCTCGGTGAACCTGTCTGGAATGAGAATGAAAAGATAGCCCTCTTTTATGGCTGCCAAAAACACAGGACGATCCTCATGGACCGAACATATTTCTCCACCGTCTACACAGCCCTCCAGAATTCAAGGGAAACCTGTTATGAAACACTAAGGGTGGATGAATCTGAGAAAAATAATATGAATGCGTCTTGGCATGTGGAATTAGAATAGGCCTATGGGCAGAAAAAAGGGAATAGGTGATATCATATGCGAGCGGCCGCTAACTTTCAGAAATTCATTTTGGAAGTCCTGTGGAGCATTTCCTGTTTGCTTTGCATACCGAGCAACACTTTACATTTTCCCACTAATTTTCTTTTGTGCAATGTAGTGCAGTAGACGAGTAATAGAATGGGGGCGTTTTGCAAAGCCTGCATGAAAATTTTGCTTCAAACGCCCATGGTTTCGTTTTTGAACCATGAACCTTTAGCTGTAGAAGACTCATTGTGTAAGACACTGTCAGGGATCGTCACGGCCAGTGACACTAACACTTCCGTCCATTATGCGGCTTCAGCTTATTAGAGCTAAGCTACCTCAAATCTTAGCAGTCTTAGGGTGCCCACACACTGCTTAAGTCTTGGTCATTCAAATCATGTTAAGTCCTGTTAAATCGGACTTACCATGATTGAACCATTGGTTCCCTATGGGTGCTTTCACATATCCTAAATCTTGACTGAAGACGACTTAAGTCACGTTAAGTCAAGATTTAAGTTGAATGAACAGGTTGGATTTTTCAGCCTGCTTTCATAAGTCAAGTGAGCCGCCATCTTGTTTTTGCTCTCACTAGAAAACTTTACCACCATAATTTTCACATTTATTGAAGGAATTTTGACAAATTTAGCATCAGGACTGTTTAATAAGAGCACTATTAAGGTAAGCAACTTCATATATTCATCATTAATTGGCTATTATTTGAAATAACAGCCTAGTGGCATAGGCCTACATGTGCCAACATTGCCACATTGCATAAAAAATGCCAGTGTTGCATTTTCGGCAGTACTATGGTACTGCCAGACAGCAAAACATCAAAATTGTTGCATGAAATCACTGGGAAATACAGTGATAACGTCCACCATTATATTATCACTGTATTTCACAGTGATTTTCAGACATTTGATGGCATTGAGTACCACTGTACAGACGAACATATGCAAATGTGCTGCATGTTCACTAGTACTATGGTACTAAATTAAATGAAAACATGAAAATATCGGTGCAAAATCACTGCCAGATACAGTGGTAATGTTATCAACTCGATAGGTGAAAAATCAGGGCACCTGAAACCTGGTCACCACGAATCTGGTCACACCAAACCATGATTTATGGTGACTATTTCTATGTGAAACCACTGGACTTAAGTCACAGGATTTAACAAGACTTCAGACGATTTGAATTATGAAGACTTAGTTAGTGTGTGGGCACCCTAAGTGTCTCAGGCGTACCAACCTTAAAGAAATACCCAGATATACCTCGATCCTATCCCACTTAGGGTTGGTTTGCAATCAGCAAAGGGTTAATTGGACATATGCAGTCAGTCAGGTGGTTTTGGGAAAGTGGGGGTTAATCATACGGTCAATTCAATTCAATGCAATTCAATTAATTGCCGCAAAACTCATTAAAACAAAAAGTTGCAGCAAACTATTTTTGCAGGAGAAGATTTTATATATAACTTTATACATGTGCACGTTTCGTATTCCCTTTGCATATATTAATCCAAGTGATTTTAAAATTGCGGGTATCGATTGGGTTTTTTACCTGTAACCAATTCGAGAATTTAGGGCATTTTTTATTAGATCTAGGTTTTAAAAAATGAGATGATTACGAGTCTTATAAAATCATCATCCAAAAGATGGTTGTTGAACCTCAATTATGTAAAACATATACTGCAATAATTAAGGTGAATGTTTGAAAAAATGTCACCCCGAAATAGGGATTGTAGATCTATAGTCTAATAAATTTTAAGCGTACTCCCTTTATGTTTTCAGAAATCCCAATACTCGTAATTACGAGAATTCCATGGCAACAGCTGAAAAACTGCATCACAATGGTGGATTAATATCAAAGGGAATACTGAAGACGTTTTCTAGAAAGATGGGTTTCCCAATAAAAAACTTTTGAGGATTTGCAAATTTGCCTGAAATATTGGTGATGGCAGTTGCATTCCATTCGTGGTGATTACATGTACTTTCAAAGAATTCAGTTAAACTCTGCATGGAGGAGTTGATGAAAGTGAAATTCGACTGACTGCATGATCAGTTTTTCTTCCAATTAATGCAATATATTATTCCGATTATTCAAAAATGAGACTTAAGTTTGCCAAAGAGATTCGCCGCACTAGACATCACCTGACTACTTTCTGAACAGTAAACAAAAAAGGGAAAACGTAGACTGACAAGCGCTCTGGAGGCAACCCTGCCAATGGTATTTCCACGTCGGCCATCCCACCTTTCTCCGTTGCCATTAGTAGGTACAAGATGACTTCAACTCAACTGTCCATTTTTGTTTATTTATGTACACGTAAAACCTACTGGTCCATGTTATTTACGAAGTCCTCCATGCATTCGGGTAAAAAGGCAGTGGTATGTATATGAGTTCGTCGTCCGGCCAGGGGGCCACAGCCTCTTCTCTAAATCACCACTGGACTGGCAGTAAATATTGCCTATCAGGAAACATTGGCGACGAGAGTAAATCATTCGGACATCGCCGCCATCTTTTCGAATATAACCGGCATACACAGAGAACCTATGGCCATGGACAATTATTGACAAGACAACTATGATGAGCAAATCAATCCCATGTCTGGAAGACTCCATGAGATCGGAATTTTAAGAAAGTTGCAATGTGCAAATTCGTTGGAAATCAAAATCATGCAGAAAAAGTCCCGACATATATCAGAATCAGCATGAGAATAATATTAACATCAAACAGCGGCATTTCAACGTCAGAATTTCTTTGAATAAAACAACCTGACCATGACGACTTATGTTGCCCTTTTTTACAAAGCTATAATCCCGCTAAAAATTCTTACACACGTAAGTCGTGTAAACATATTTCTTGTATGATCTGATCACGCGACACTTTTTAATACCCTATACCTTTCGACTTTACATTCGTATTTTATAATATAAAATGGATAAATGATCAATTTCATACCAGTTCCCAATATACTTTCCACAAAAAAACTATTTTCAATAGCGAGTTAATAATTGCAAACTAAGATGTCCAGTGCATGCATCACCACTTAGTCGGAATACACATAAGTTTATCATGGAAACTGTACGTATACAGCAAGAAGCTCTGAAGAAAGTGATCAGTCAGTGGGCATCGATAATTTAAAACAGTGTAACAAATATATGTTACAACATTAGATCATTTTTCCTGAATATTTTACCAGAATTTTGTAAAAGGGACTTTATGATAAGGCGCCTTAACCATAGTTGGAATAGTCGACTACTCCTCGTACATTACTACCGTATCACAGAAGTTCTACTACTACTCATGGCACAAGTAATGCAAACATTTTTTTTCAGAGCTGGTATCACGCTGGCCGTATACCAGAGTCACTCTGCCAATAGTTCTCATGACAAACAACAGTCCGTGCGCATTTATGTTCCAGCGTTATGAAAGCCCAAATAGAAAGCCTTGCTCACGCACATTTGGTCCAGAAAATGGTTGGACAGCCCCTATAAAAAATATCTCAAAGGCAAGGAATAAGCCCTCATATGCTTCTATTGAACTGGCCCCCTCCTGGCCCAAATCCTCGAATTATTTGCCATCCATGGGAGTGCATACATTAAAATATCAACAAGGAATACGTTTGCCGGTATCCCTACCATCGTGTCAACGCAAAATGATAAAAAAGTTAAACCCTGGACTTGAATATAGAGGATTAAACGACTAACAAATGAACCCATGGGTATTGAGTTAAACGTACTGGCTCTGAACTACTCCTGCAATAGTTCAGGATCGATACCTGCAGAGGAGGAAATATCTGAGATTCAAAACTTCAAAAATACGTAAAATATTCCACTAATCGCCTTAATAATTCTAAAGCCTTTGTACCAGTTCATAAACACCAAGATCAAAATATTGGGTCTTTCCAAATTCTTTATAGTACTGCATCTAAGGAAATTTAACGAAACGTGCTTTCCAACATCAAACAAAATTTAGCATTACTCTCTAGTCATTGTGTATATCCCCAATAGCGCCTTGGATACCCTATATACAAGGTAATGCGAAAACAACCCTATGTCCATGTCTTATGCAAGGTAAAAGATACTTTCCAATAACAACAAATTTGAGGGAATATGCAAATGAGAGTGACTTAGAAACCCAAGCTCCTTCCAGTCACTCTGATGGTACCTGAAAGCCAATCAAAAATGTCTTGTACTTGAAAACATTATCCCTAAAATGTTTCTACTTTGCTTTCCTCGCAAACTAAGTTTAGATAACCAACGTACCATTCGAAATACACATGTCGGAGTGTGAAATTTCCAAATCTTTCCTATTTTGCAAATCTTTCAACAACAAAAAATGCCCAATTTTTCTAGTACACCGTACTGCGTCTTGATTTCTTTTCAAATTTCTTTACGTTTCTTGTTTGATTACTTATTTTTCAGAACTAACTTATGTTGAGATAACTAATATTGCCTGGACATCCCTAAACCATTGCAAATAAGCTATGGTATACAACAGCTGCTATTAAGAACCACTGCACCACTGCACTAAGAACAATTCCTTTTCCCTTTCATATTTCGATGTTCCTCCAGCAGCTCTTTTTGCTTACGTCCAATAAGCACCTTACAAGGTGGATCTAAAAACCTGGTGAGCCTGAGCCTCAGGCCCGTCATGTTGACCAACAATGTGCCGTAGTGCACGTTGTGTACGAAGTGGTCCAGCTGCGCCCATTATTGTAGGATCCAGTGGCCACATTCTATGGCTCGTAAACATTTGCCAATTACGGGCCGGCCTACCTGTGAAATAACCGTTCTAAATTCTCGGAATTAATCAATCGCCGGCATCTGTGAATTGCGATTATATTCGCACCATGCTAACTGCTGCAAACAGGTTCTAATTGAATAAAGACGTAAACTATAGCATGGCTCTGGCGCTCGATTACTTGCACTTCTGCTCCATGATCCCTCGCCATGGAGAAAGCAGACACCGAGCGGATAAATTTACAAATATATTCCACTAATAGAAACCTCTAATAAAGCTGTCTACATTTTAATACAGGTGTCAAAATGTGCGGAGCAATATGCTTCATCATGCTGCATGGAAGCGCACAAACACGTGAACTTTTCACATGACGCTCATACCTGTAACAAACGAGTTAACAGCTTGAACGTGGTCGCTCCTACTAAAAACAGGGGAAAATGGCCAACCTCATTTTGGGGGACAGCAGGGAAACACAACCTTAATAATGCGGACAGGAACCATATGCGTATTAAGTTATCAACTTGACAGCTTGGATATGCCATATGGAGCAAAAAAATAATTAAAAAAAACAGGCGGTATCCATGATAATAAGCGACATGCTTCTATCAATTAATGCCATTTAGAATTAATTTTTTTTTTTTTAAAAATTCCGACACATTCTAAACGTGCTTGACAATGAAATATCATCGTGCTATACATTATTGTTTTCGCCAAACCGTAATTCTGTGAAAGAGGCAATGTTCGCTTGCGTAGCAGATACATGTAATCTTACTTTGAATAGACGGATGTAAACGTTTTTTCAGACATTTCCCTTCATTAAAGCCAGTCGTATAATTTTGGTACTTTCTCCACTTGATGGCAATGGACCGGATGATGGTGCAATATTGCAAAGATGTTTTTATATTTCTTTGTTTAGAGTCCACTGGGTAACTCAAGAGGCATACAGTGCATATACTTTTAAACGAAAAATCAGAACACCAACTTAATTTCGAGGCCTCGAAACACGACAAAGTCGTTGGTCAGTTCCATAAGAACTAAGCTACAAATGCCCCAACCAGTAAATAGGATATGACAAAATATGCGCTTCAACCACAGGGTGACAGCTCGCGCTATCTGCATGCAGGTAATGTAGCTTCAGGACACTGATTTCACACATACTCGACCTACAATACATTTCCGATGAAGCCATTGACTCGCTTGTCCGTCCACATTAGGCACTAAATATGGATTATTATAATGCGAGCTTTTAATCCTACTTGGTTTTCGGTGTTAGCACGAAGCATACCAATGACAAACCCGACGATACCATAGCGTTTACAATTCAAATTGCACTCCATAACAAGCCTCACTATTGCCACCTATACATTGTATCCATGTTGTTCGATAATGCCCTGTTGGCCTCGGGGTATCCTGCCAGCCCCTGTACCCGAATAGGAAAATGCAATTTCATTCATCGGTGGAATTTATGCAAGATATGGCGCCTTTTTACGCGGAGCATGCAACCCCTCTGAAACAAATATCGACCTAATAACCTCGTGTCTACATTTTAAAAGTTGAGCGTTATGTTCCTACGCACATTATACCTGTTGCCCCATATATTGTTATTTGAAGGCTATCCCTTCGTGCATTCGCTTAATCCTTATATAATATTTTTTTTACATAATTTTATAATAGCCCGCAAAAAATGTAAGAACTTCTTTTGTGCTTTGCAGAGCACAATAGATTACTGCAGCTTATGCTGTTTTCGAAGAAATAAGCTGCTCTATCGGAAAAATTGATTTCAAAAGAAAACTGACTGGAAGGCAAGATGATCCAGTGCAAAGTTTCATGGATATTAGCAGCGAGAATTTCTAACTCACAAAAACGATCACTAATATAATGTGAAAAGAGCTAATTCTGAAAATTACACGTATGGTTATTATATCAGATGTTCCATCACTGGAGAGAGAAAGTGGCTGCGAAGGAAATATTCAAACATACCTGTACATATACATGTAGACAAGCATGTGTGGTACAGTATAATATCACATTCACATACATGTATATACAATGCATGCGCTGGTAGTACTTCACATCTTCTCACTACTCTTGTGGTTCAGACAAGCATCAATCAATAGAATTAAATATCATCAATACATTTGAAATGCCTGGGTCTGTCCGTGTTTCTGTAAATTCTGTCTGAATTTTGAATTTGCTGCTCAATACGTTGATTAGTTGCACTGAGTCATGTGTCCATGCTCGTGGATGTTACGAACGTGGTAATCAAGGCAACCGTTCTATATTGCGAAAAAAAAACTTAATTCGCTAACTTCACACCCACCATGCAAAAAAGCGTGCACAACCTGGATATAACAAATCAATACAAACGCTAAATTTATTTCTTACCATTTCTATTAATTTGTTAAATCCTGGTTGTGAAACGCTATTTTTTGCATGGTGAGCAGGGTTTTTATCTGGGGTTCGAAGTGCTAATAATCAAGTAAGATACATTACTTGGGATCGACATGGGGTGTTTCATTCAACGTACGGACCCACAAACAAGCAAGTTAAAGTCCCTGGTAATACAGTTGCATGTAAACAGCAAAACGAGCTTAACATTATACGAGCACGCGAACTGGTAGCTGTTTCTTGAGTATGTTTTAAATCTTAAACTACATGCAGACGCAGCGAAGCTACGTATAAGTACACAAGTCCCATGCTGTATTGATTGTGGAAAACACATCAAATCAAAGAGCCGTTTGAATTTGGATGTAAACCCACATGAAAGTGACTTTATAAAGATAATTAATGTTAGGTCAGAACGCTTGCATGTAAACATAATGACTACTTATATGAGATTCGAAGTAGCATTTCTTCATTGGACGTACAGTACATGTACATGTAGGACTGCAGCATATTGCATGCAGCAAAATGATGTACTGTACACAGCTCATGAGGTGCTAAAGCAAATCCTACATACCGAATGAGCACCTTTGAAAAGACTATTTAGAAATGAAACTGCAATGGCTAAATGATGTATCACGACCATGCTAGCATCCATTCAATAGATGTTTTAACTATTTCTCCGGACGTATGGGCGCCATTTTATTACTCAAATAACTGCATGCGGGCGTGGTTCTGTAATGCGCTTTTAATCAAGAATTTCTAGGCGTAGAAATGCATATCTTTGCATCTTGAACATAGCAATTTTATGAATTTTGAATAAGCGCATTCTCCGTATGCAGCTCGTTTATACAATTTTAAAAATCACAAATGTACATGTACATGGACATGTATTCGTATAGTCGTCACATTTTAATAGTGCCATTAATTCGTACTTGCAAAACTATACACAGTACACGCTACCCTGCATTTCTTATAGTTACAAAATTTAAGAGTAAATCAGACGCCTAGCTAGCAAAGCGACGATTATTAAGTACTGAGGAACCTAATCTTTATTTGCATTGCATCGCATCTACGTATACATGCGTGTTTGGTTGGCATGTTTTCCTTGAATGTCTGGAACATTTCACCCCAGATTTCTGCATAGTTTTGCGATCTGATCAATTATTTAGTCTTTAAAAAATATCATTAACCTCAACATGCATGGGCGAATTATAATTTAGAACCAGAAGTTATTTTAATTGAAGTTTAAGCTTATGCGAATTGATTCTGTTCCACACTCTAAACGGAAAAAGTACAAATGTTGAACCTTAAGGGTACAGATATTTTGAAACTATATACATGTATACAGACCCTATGGGTACATACATGTATGTTCATCACATGTGTACCCTTGACATGTTGTACCTTGAGGTACAAATATTTAAATCATTTCATCCATTTGGGTACATATATGATATATGGGGTGCAAATGTACATTTGTATCCCACAAAAACTACATTTGTACTTTTACGGTTGACAGTGCAGGTGCATAGAACTAATGCTGTACGTAAGACAGGTTTACATGCCTCAAATGCCTCAAATGCTCAATTACATACATGTACCTCAAATGCTGCATGTAAACATAGTGAAGGACACATAATGAGGAAACGGTGCTCGAACATCAGAAAAACATCATAACCGCGATTTTTATTTTCAGAGTTTACAGTGGGTATACAAAATTGTTTCCACTTTCAAAGTTCAGTTTAAGTTCGTTTCAAAAATGCATGCGAGTTTCAGAATTAATGTGGCATGCATGCAGCAAAAGGAGTTAATATTGTCAAGAGAGCATATCTTAGCTATGGGCGATTTTTCTTTCACGTTTACATGCAATTAGTTTTGTCCGGCAATTAAATTAATGCATGCAGCCATATGCAAAAATGAAAGATTTTGAAGGAGTTGGGGCTAGTTGGAGGCATTGAATGCACTTGAGTAGGCAAGCACCGCTCGAGTATTTATGAGCCGGTTCCCCTGGCGGCCATTTTTTATGGAAGGTAGGCTCAATTGCAAGGTCTACTCATTTGGAAACCTATATTTGTTAGCCCCGAGCCTCTAAAAATAATATTAAATTTCCTCGCCTTTTTAATTCACTCTAGCGGCATCCCCATCATCCACTTGTAATTCCAACGTTATTATAATACCAGCGTTTTAAACGATGCTACCTTAATTACTTTTCACCTTTGGACAAACTGCTATGGAAAAACGGGTTCTGTAGCAACGAAGGCAGCAACAGGTGAATTAAGGGGACTTTTCTAATTTCCACCAGACAGATATGACCGAGGCAAAAATATGGCCATTGCTCAAGATTGCATAAAGTCCGCGTTTAGGCACACTTAATTGCCACACGAATTAGGCACGGGGCCGTGCATAAATTGCCGAACGAATCTGGTGATAAGCCTAATGTTCACACTGGTGCTACTGAGCACCGCCATTACAATAACTAAGCGTGCATACCAGATGATTTAATAAAGATTTGAAACATAACGGAATTTACGGTCGGCCTCTCAGTTCAAGGTGCGCGAAAGTTGATAACATATGAAGGAGTGAAATCGATAGTGGTGTTATAGTCGTCTCAACAAAAGAACGAAAAAATGGCGTCGTTCAGACCAATAGGATGCAATTTCCTGTTTGCGATTCGTCCATATCCTGTAATATAATATCGAGCATAGCAGCCATTTTCTCCTTACCGGGGAAACTCCTGAAACAGTACATCGATAAGCCGAATCTCTCCGATTGGCTGTAAAAATTTTCGTTCTTTTGCCGAGACGACTATAGTAACATTTCCCTTGTATGGCGAAACAAGAGTTTTAACCTGCAAACTACGCAACTACATGTGACAGTAACATGTGTATTCCAATATACATGTACTTTTCAAACTGCACAGTGTAGCTGCCATCTGTCAGCGGTATACAACAGCTTTGACATTCTACACATTCACTTCATACTGTTTTACATTTGTAGAATCCATTTTTGCAAGAAACTCAAAAAAGGAACAAACTTGACTTATACACCACAATCACCCTTTCACATACTTGTATAACGAACACTAACGCACACAAGTACATGTATATACGAGCAATATCCCCACGGACAAATTACTAAAACACTTGATAACAATAAAAATGTAAGCGATATACAGTAGTATACGTTTTTAAATCAGCATATTTTCGAACCCATGCACTCATAAGTATGACGACGATGCGTTGTATGGGCTGTTTTATGTATATGTTTAAGGTACACAGCGCTGACGTATGACTGCACGCATGCATGTACATGTATGCATGCACCTTTCTAAATGTAGCAAGTGTATTACCATGAACATTATATACAAGCACAGTAGTTAAATCCTCAATCAAAAATGAATGTTTATGCAATATTTCAACATGTCGCAAAATTTAAATGTTTAATTTTAAATTTGAGACATTGAAAAGTTAAAAATGAAGCGAAACGGGATTTTGATGTTTACTAATTAAAATCTGTGAACGACGTTTCGAAATACCATAGACGTTTATACGCATTACGGTATTGAATATACACTGCATTTCATTCGTTGTGAGCGTGCTAACAACCGCTAGTTAATCATCAGAAAGTAATGTTTAAAGTGCCTATAAAGTGCCGGAAAGCTGTCCATAACAGCTTATAATGTACCGTATTTACCAAAGAAGTAGGCAAAACATGGGTCCTTCTTATCCAAAATACAGGTACATCGCGTCCTAGAAGCAACAACTACACTCTTGGTAAACATACTGTAAATGTTTACTTATTGGTACCTGGATGTTTTGTATCCCATTTTTGTTTGTTAACATACGGAAATAAAGTTTTGTGCTCGGTAAACTTCCACTGTTTCGTTTTTGAAACTTCACTTGCATTAACACCTCGGTGCTAGAGTTCCCTGTTGTAAAAGAGAATCCAAAGTTTGTCGATCCTTCGCTTTATTTACAAACTACAGCCTTTCGTATACTGTGAACAAGACTAACACTTAGTTGCAGTCTGTGACAATGCTGTTTTCGCTAGTCCCCATTCAGTCCTATAGAGACAATGTGCTTCAAGAGGTGTTTGCAACCAATGTTCTGGCCTTTGAATCGTGAGATTTTCAGCAATTTTATTTGTCAATTTTTTTTGTTAGGGCGTGACCAAGCCTCCACACAATCCTGATTGTTGCCAAATTGAACCCCTTCGATACGAATAGTTCTCCACCTATCATATGTTCAATTTTATTTTCAGTTTACAATAAATCATACAGGAGTAATGTTAAGCAAACAGTCGATAAGTTTGCCCCTTATGATCACGTTATACGGTGCAACCACGGCATATACACTGTAGTTTTCGGTAATATTCAAGGAAATCAAGATTTTTTGCTAAAACGTAAATTATCCTTCTGAGCATTAATACACTTGCAACGATTAACAAAATACACAATAAATAACTGCCAACTAAACGATTGAACGCTAGGGCAGCTAGTACACATGTACCCAGTAAATGCCAACCTTAAATTATGCGTTAATTCACACTGCCTCCCATTGCTTTTAGCCAGGCTTCGCAATAATAATAATGCTTTACTCGTTTAACAGGTAGTTTTAAGCTTAATTTCCCCAAAGTGCCTTAAACGTATAATTATGGCGCATTTATTTATAGTCATAAATTAGCACCCTCCACTTGGTAGGTGATGGGGAGACAGATCGTAAACTCCATCTTGGGAGTTCACATTTGATATCCTATACACGCAAAGTAAAAAACCATAAATAAGAAAATATACCATATTTAAATTCATGTGTACACGTGATGGCTAAAACCAAACCATAGAATGTCCTTAAAAATCCTTAAACGTTAAAATCGGGGGAACTTAATTACAGCCCTAACATGTGCAACGAATCTATACAGTGGTGTACATACACAATACAAGCACAGAGTGTATATGGTATGCAGTGTATCATCTATTGGGCCAACCATATACAGACCAAGTGATTTTCTAACTTGTTTGGGTTTTGAACTACAAGTTCGGTTTTTTTTGCTTCTTGTGACCAAATCGAGTATTTTCATGATTTCATATAAAAATTATTTTTGAAAAATATTAGCAATTACGGGAAAGCCACAGGCGAAAATAGATAAAATTCATATCACTACAGATTTTATGGTCTTCACCGTTCTCCTTTATATGAAAAATTGTTTTGGCAGATTGTAAATCAAGGGAACGCCGCTGGCAAAAAATAAAAATAAATGTTACACGAAATTTACTGAGACGATTTTTATGCCTGGTTTCATATTAGTTTCGTAGAAATCTCAATAACGATGAGAATTTTGATTGAAGATTGACGAAATTTATTTTAAAAATCAAACCAAAAATGGTGGATTTCAGCCCACATTTCTAGAAAAATACCTTGTACAGCCGTTATATAAATTAAATATAATGGGCCTTATTCCATGTAGATAGTGGAAATTGTACTGGATGATCAACTAATAATAAGAAAGATGAAAGAAAGCCTACAATGAATTTAAAAATCAATATGGAAAATACACGTATACAAGCCGGAAATCTCAGTTCTTGATACCTGCAAGGATTTCGCATTGAAATGTCATGCCCAATTAACTTCTTTTCGTCCCTATATACCATGCGGAATATTTACAACTGTGTTTGTGAAAAATCATAACTTGAATTTAGTTATTACTCGTGTGTTATGAAATTCATCAGGTACATAAACAACGAATGGCCATTTTTTTAACCGAATTTGTAGCAGGGACCGTTTCTCCTATATATTGCCGCATGCACCCATAAGGTGGCTGCACGGCATTACAACGAACATGCATTTTTGCTACAGGCAGGCAATATTGTTTCGTTGATTAACGAGACAGTGAAAATTGGGTCATACCCACCATTGCACTTTATGTATAATGTCCCAAGCATTAACTAAATGTTGTCTGAAATGAGACACGGGGGTGGTAACAAATTCCACCGTTGCTGATTCACGTGTGAGTTTGATGGAAATTTATGGATTAGTCTAAATCACCTTCGCTTCCAATAGGTAGCATTCATGGTGCGGTTTTTACACGCAAATAAGACAATAATTAAAGTTATTAAACAAACAAATACGAGACTAGCTGTCACGATTTACAGTGCATAAGTTGCCAATTATAAAAAAAAACATGCGGTCAAGAACAAGAATTTGCAGAAAAATGAGCAAATTAGTTTTAACAAAAATAAGGGGGTCCTGCACACACTAGGTCGATCATGGAGTCACTAGAGGGTGGGGGTGGGACCGGGTTCAGGCAGTTTTGATGTCCAATTTCATTACAAATTGTAAGACACTTAAGTATAATAGTTCCCTATAGGCACTTTGAAATCATTCCAAAGTGACTACTCATGTATCAAATTGTCTACACTGACACACTGTATACATTTTTATATGTACAGTGTATGCATTTTTATGTATGTTATGCTCACTAACACTTTCGGTCAGGGCAAATTGCGGGATTTCCCCGACGTTTCCAGGTTTTCCAAACGTTCAGACACCCGTTCATGCAGGGAATAACATCTGTCAACAATGCAAGTTTGATCTTAAAACTAGAGTTCTTGATTTTTATTATTATTTATTTGGCCCACATCAAAACGTTCGTATACAAAGCTTACCGTAAATTTACCGAAGTAGGTTACTTAAGTTTTAATGTCGACCGGCCTAATTTATATATCTACAACAAAAAACAATGAAAAAGCGTAAAGATTACGGAAACTTCGATTCACGGAAGGCGTGGGGATTTAAAAAATAATGCCAATTCATATTTCATTCCTTCATTTATCCAAAACCGTGATCTACGAATTAGGCCCCCTGTAGATTGGCGCATTCACGGATTGAGGTCAACTCAGTCCAGCTCACAAACATACGCCATAATTACAATTACGCTTAATTAGAAATTAGTAGCAGTGTAAAATAGTTGCATCATTTGGGTCCATTGTTGGCCACTAGTATACCATAATTCCTCGAATGTGGCAATGCACAGAATTTCTGAAACCATTGATTTCCTCTACAATCAAGCCCCAGTGGTCATTTGCTCATTGTACATGAGTAACAAGAGGGCAACATTTCCTTAAGATAGCATCGTGTGTGCTCGATTTTTTAAAGATCTCTATCAAGACTCATCTGACCTCTACATGGAATTAGCCTCATTTCGGCGCATGTTTCACAACTGGATTTTGAGGTAGGCAACTCATTTTCTTATATTAATGTATACACTTTTGACCATAATAGAGTTCAGTCAGCCTGGGATTATTGTCTGGCAATTAACCTAAGAACTTACCAAATACTTTTGCAAATCATCGTTAATTTTGTGGCTTCCAATTTGATGAAGCAGATTAATGATGATTCATGTACTCTTACTTCACGATATACGTGTACTTTGCTACTTTAAAACCAATATGGCAAATTCAAAATTACTCCACCAGATGATCTCGTTGGATACCATCATTACCATGTAAAACAAGTCTACCTCAAAAGGCGAAGGTCACACTAACAGTGGACATCATACTGGGTTAGCTTTGATGACAATGGTCTTACAGATTTACATGCAAGTTTCAGCTCATCTTAAATGAAGCTCCCTTACACCACATCAATAGATTTGTGAGTTTACATAGTTTGCCTTAGTGAGCTGTCATCTGTTTGTGTGGTCCATCTGAGTTGGCTAAAACCAGATACAGTGTTCATCATATACATGTATTTCTTAATTACATTAGCTTAGCGCCTGGGAGCTTCTCCGCATCAAGTTTTAGATTAGTCACAAAAACGGGAAAGAGGAAGTCACGTGCTCATCTCATTTTAAGTCTCTGAGCGTTTTACATGCTATATGCAGCAACAAACTTGCTTGGTTTGAGTTGACTTGAATGAAACCACCCCATGGTTTCGCAAATAAAGTATACACATGCAAGTCAACTTGAAGGTAAAACAGGTCTACACGCAAAAGTTACTTAGCCTAAGGTATCGTAAAGGCCTGATGCAAACATAGTGAATAGTCGATTGTACCGAATTACAACCTCTATTTGGAGAACCACATACACGAATATAGTGACAATGAAAAACAAACGACCTTTGTTGGAAAATTACCACATTTGAATGCGTTTTTCCATATTTTCATGGCTGCTTGAGAAGCATCAATAAACGCCGGGTCATGAATTCCAGTCGCATAATTTATTTCTCTAATAAAGGAAGTCCCTTAGACCATAATTCACAATCAATCCATTCATCAGAGCGATGCGAGTGGTCCAGCCATCAAGTTGCAGAACAATGGGAGACAGGACTGATCGGCAATAACAACGAACTTGTTGAACGTACTAAAGTTTCATATCAGATGAGTAGGAAAATGTCCTCTCCGACTTCCATAGATATCCTCTCTCAATAAAAACTTAGGTAATTTTTGGTGGATGGTTAAGCCGCCTTGTTGGACCACCTAGGGCTTTCTAATGGCCCAAGCATACAACAAAAACAACACGACATGTCCCCTACTCAGGGTAGTTATAACCTCGATACGTTATCGGTTCAGAGATCAGATATGCTTGTAGCTTATTAACGCAGTCCATAAAATTTGGTAGGTAATAGATCGAGTATTAAACCACGTGCTTCGAAACATCTCAGTTTGTTTGCATCAGATATAACACAGCAACACTTTTTCCTTTAAAAAACTAAAAACAACTTAACGTATTCAAAATGGGGTATTTTTACGGTCTTATATTAATGCAAAAACTTTTATAATGTTAGTGAACTTTGAACTGTACCATAACTGAATTAATGCAGATTTGCGATGCCTACAATGTAAGATCGACTTGGAAAGTTGCAATGTTACTGTGATAAAACGACAAGAACAGTATGGCTGTATACTGAAACACGCGTTTCCTTTTAAATTCTAGATAAATATTAATATACATGTATTCGAAATGTGGCAATTTTACGGTCATGCATTAATGAAAAAAGTTTATAATGTTTTTGAACCTCGGGCTGTGCTTATATGGACCACAACTTGGCCTCACAGTAGCAATGCCAATATGTTAAGAAAGGACAAAAAGGTATATAATTCCATATACAGAAATTTTTGCATTAAGCAGAAAATGAAATGTAAGAACGTTGTTTGATTCGGGAAATCTCGTTAAAAGGATGCTTCCCAGCAGCAAACTGTAACCTTGTTGCGTCAAGTCAAAAGTGCATGGCGAGCACATCATGGCGTCAGTATATCTGTTTAGGTCACTCAGGTAAGTAATTACAAGGAGGCGTGGGTGAGTGTATGTTACATTGATGGACATGAGGTCAATAGACAGGCCAGAAGAACATGCAAGCTCGCAGCAACTCCTCCTTCCCCCTTAATTGCGAGCTTTTAGTTTTAATACTATGATAATTTATAACCTGACCCTAATCAACAACATTAAGAAACGCCCTTGGAAATAGTTATAGATATCATATTTAACCGAACGTTCTCCTGGTAAGTTGCAATTGAGCAAAACGTTAATTTTTTAATACCACTTCGTTCCTTATTATTACCTTTCGAGATACTATATTTCAATATTTTAGTTTCTATGCCCTGTAAGTTAACACGACGCATTTTTCATTTGGAAAAATGAAATTCGACAAGCAATTTCATCGCGCGTAACAAACAAAATAGAAAGATTTAAAAACTTGTATTTATAAGAAAGGGACAATTTCATCTATAAAATTCGAGGAAAATTTAAAAACTATTGGGCTTTCGCGTCAATAAATACTAGTATGTATAACTGCTAATTGATTTTTCTCCAAGTATCGGTTTCGTTTGTTGCTTTTAGAGTAATAATACAGTGTATGTTTGTAAATTTTTAAGTATCGTTTATTCGGAACTACAATTGAAAACATGCGATTGAATTTACACGACTGTTTGTGAGATAATCAACAAACCTTTGCCACATATAGACCATAAGGCCTTATAGTAATGTTCATTTAATGTAGACTAAGCAACATTACTGAGTTCCACTTTTGAATATTGTTAGGTTTGGTTTGCGGATTATGTTGCATTAATTTTCTCATTTTGTGAGAATTAGGTCCTTTTGAAATTCAAGTCTTTAATTACAGTTTTAGCTATAATCAAATGTAATGTACGGCGAATCTCTTTAAATGTATAATTTTAGCAACGTTGTGGGAATGTTTATCATATTTTTATAATAAAGAAATCAATTAATTCTTCAATATAAAAACAAAGTATGCTCTCGCTCCCTCTGAGACTCGAGGGGTGAGATCAAAATGAGTGATCAATTATACCGAATCCAGCCCTTACTGAATCGCTTTAACAATATAATCTGTCAACATTTCATCTGTTTAATATACATGTACTTTGCAATTAGTGTGATAGGTCTAAATATTTTACGCAAGCAATGTCAAAATGCATATGGAATTGCACTGCTGCATGAACCTTCAAAACCTGCGAATAAATATTTGAATTGGGAAGCACCTGTTTTAAACAAAGACTCTTAATTAGATGTGATTAAACCATAAACAGAGATCATATATTCAATGACGGTAATGCGAGATTTTAACAATATCATTACCATGAATGAAGGTATGAGCAAATAATGATTCATTCTGTGTACGTTATCACATAAACGACTTGTGCTCCTGTAAATATACCACGCTTGTATACATCATATTAGTGAAAACGTGTTAAATTGTACCGGGGCATATTATATTTTTACTTCATTAGCAGAAAGATTCGAATCATTGATTTGTACATAGCAAGTATTTTATGTACATAAAGGCAGTCAATGATTAATAATTATTTATTTCGAACAATGCCTTGCTAATTACAGTAATTAAATACATGCATTAATTAAATATTTAAATTATAAAGCTTAATCAGTGTGATACTGTACTAAAATTAGCGTCAGCAAAAGTATTATTCTTCCATTATCCGGTACTTTGTCACATATGCTAAATGCCACAAATGGCATTTTAATGATGTATACGAAAACTCATTGAATTTACTTAGGCCCAAACATGTTTTGGCAATACCAAAAAAATAAAATCGATGCCCATAATTAAGCATGAGGGAAAAGCTATAGAGAGCCATGCATATTTTTTTGGATGAAACAAAGGCCGAGAAATGTCCGCCTACTTTAAGACGTGTTGTATATCTATAACAGCTTGATCAATTACTATCTGCTAAATAAGACAGTTACATGTTATGGGAGGAGTGTTTACCACCTTAATAGTTATTAATGACCCAAAACTATATATAGGTGCTCTTTAAAGTATGCAAGTTTACACCAACTGCTTAGTTTAGCTGAGTCATATTTGCATCATGCATATACTGTGTGAAATATAACACAAGGTAATGCACTCGGTTAATCAACAATGTAATTCTTAAATATTAAAATTCGTAACTTTAGACTTCTTTAAACTCGCTATACTTCATAACCTTGAATGTTAATATTTCTTAAATTAATTACGAAATATGTACCGAAATTCATCCTTTATGGTCTCAATCACTTTTCTATTAGGACTAGAATTCGGAAGTGGTATTTAAACGTTTTAAAAAGCTTTTTAAACGACTAGCTTTAAATTATTTATATATATAGGATATATTGAGAACGTGAAACCGTTAAATGCCGAAAATCAGAATTATATCCAGTAATTCAACCTGTAATCGATGTTTACACATAAAACGAACGATTAATTAAAGAACATATATCAATGTTTTATTTTTCAATTCATATAAATTGTAATTATTTACACTTGAAACATCAAGTTTCACGGAAAAAGTATTTTTATGTAAAACTATGTACATGTTAAATTAAAGCGCGATGGCTCGGACTCAAGGGCCAAATTAAATCGCATTCAATTAAATAAAAGAACCATATAATTTCCGTTCTAATAAACGATAATTACAAGGTACAGGATCACAACAACATACAGATAATGTACAATTAAATTATGAATTGCTCAGTGTTTCACAAACGTCATCACTGTCATGCAATACGCTTTAAGAATAAAATATACAAAAACAAAAATAACACTTGGGTCAGTCGCACTGTTATCATTAAAGGTTGTAGTCAGAAATTTCAATACAACGAAATTGTAACAAAGCTACTTTCCTTGTCTAAAATTGCATTCGCACACGCTTTTCGACTGACACATGAACGTTTTATTTTTCCTTAGTTATAATGTAAATATTCAAATTGCATACATTTTCTATATTGTCCCATATCTTTCGTCGTACTAATATGTAAATTCATTAAATACTGAACGTGAACTTATGTTACATAAAAGTGCATGTGAAAATCGTACGTTTAATTTACTATAGCAATTGTTTGCGTTACTTGAATTTAAATAAGCTTAAGGAAGTTTGTATTTACTTTGGGGCACAGTATTGTTAAATAGACGAAAATTAAGTTTGATAAATTTAAAAATTGAACCTGTGGTTTCATAAAAACTGATCAAGACCGTTCACATGTGTCAGACACTAAATGATAGATAGATAGATGATAGGTCAGACACTAAAGCACTACAAGTCAGATTGCTGGAATTCAATAGAATAATTATTACACATTTTGTCTGCACTCTATAAAACTGAACTTCAAAATAAAAACATATAAATTTGTGTGTCCTCAACAAGAAAAAAAATCACTCGTTTTACTGATGAATTCCTATGTGAATGCCGGACTTGACATTTAATTTATTAGTAGGCCTATACGGTATAGGCACTTTTTACAAGTAAATCGTACTAACGGACTTTATAATTTTGCTAAATAGCAATTTAGCACGAAACGTTTTTTAAATACAGCAGCTGAAACGATGTTCTAAAAATGCTGTCTTTCATACCGTGAGATGAAAATTTTGCAACTAGTTTATCATATTTACATCAAAATAAAAATAAACACCTCCAAATTAAATTAATCAATAAACGTGCGATGATCATAAATTAAAATAGCAACATATACACGACAAAAACAAAATATAAAGCTGGCTTGAAACTTCAAGTTGCAGTACAGCAGCCCTTGTGAGAATCCTTCCATTAACAACCATTTCTGACACATCAAACTTAGAGGGAGTATTGTTCAAGCGCCATTTTGACGTCACTCGGGTTTATCACTTGTACATCTACCCCCATAACGACTGAATGATCTACCCTGCAGAATTTCAAAACTTGTTGCCCATGTATATTCATAGTTGAAAAAAATCAATTTGTAAGTCTCAGCATAGGCATTACGGTTATTGAAATGACTCAGGAATTTCTTTTATAAACACGCAGTTCAACGTCACCCATCAATTCATAAAAAATTGATTCGAACCAGAAAAATGGGGTGGGAAAGACAAGGATAGAGGGGTGGAAGGAAGGAAAAAAAGTGTACGTCTTCATTTTTACAAAACGAGTAAATGGATATGAATAGGTTTGTTTAAATTTTGCACAAATTTCGATTGAAATCGTGTTGTATCTTTCTTTTCCTGGACTTATGAAACATGAGCAAAAAAGCCATTGCAAATGATAATGTAAATAATGAACATACACCCGCTACTTCTCTTTTTCCTAAAATTGGCATAAAACTCAATTTTTATGTTACATTTATCTGCAAATAATTCAAAAAGATAGCATTGTTAAAAAATCAACTGACTTTTATTTGGAGACGTCTAATTTTATTTAGATTTTGATGTTAGTTTTGAAAATCAGCATTTGTTTTTACAAATGAAATAACCTCCAACGTAAATATTAGCTAGCAGTTTATGATATGGCAGACTTTGTATTACAATGGACTACAATTAAATTATTTGCAGCTTTAGCGAAACAAAAAACCGGACCTCACGAAGACATGTAAGCATGAGTTCATTATTTTTCTTTCTTGTCTATGATAATTTCTAGTTTAATTGACTTTTTAGGAGGTAAAAAGGATAACAACAATCCAAAGCCCT
This sequence comes from Cylindroiulus punctatus, assembly GCA_034695085.1. Lineage (NCBI taxonomy): Eukaryota > Metazoa > Arthropoda > Diplopoda > Julida > Julidae > Cylindroiulus > Cylindroiulus punctatus. Next base: position 68,221 of record JAQFYZ010000015.1, read on the forward strand.
GCAGGTTATTGGTAGAATATTAAAAAATCCAAACGTCTGTTTTTCAGTGAAAAGAAAGGTAAGTTATCATTGTCAAGTTCAACCATGAACAGCTACAGTATAAGCATAAAAACTAACGATGGCCATTTGTAATAGCTAGTAGTTCTACCTCAATGGTATATGCATGTTTACCAAACACGAATGAAAAATATATAAAGGCATTAACAAAAAAAATCACTAAAATAGCACGTAATTTAAAAGCTCGCAAGCGTTGATACTTTTTTACTATTAATTACTGTCTACGTGGCCATTCTGTTTAGACGTATGGCTGCTCCATATTGAATTGTTGTTATAAACCAAAAAGAAACTACAATGTATTATTTTAGTGTTAAAGTTAATGGGGAACTAATCTCTAAGCATGAATCGACATTTTGCCAATGATCATGAACTTAACCCAGGTGGAAAAGTGAAATATGGCAATGTTTGGGGTTATGCATGCCATGTATGAGCCATTTATCATCATACACAAGACTGTATATGGCCTAGAAATCGCCATTAAAATCGCCATAACAGTCATATTATGAATATCTAATGATCACTGGAAGTGTATAATATACACTATTTGTCTACATAATGTAAATAGCCACACAATGAAGTTCGAATAGGGATGCATACATCCATTCACATTGAAAAATATCATATCCCGTTATTAGATAAAGCAATAAAATCATGAATAAAATGTCATTAAGTGTTACAAATTACTTAAACTTGTGTACCATTAGAAATACTAGTTGCATGTATCATTTAATTGCCAAAATATCCTCTACACTACTTGCGTGTCACTTACATGTACTAATTATATCAATAAATATTAATGCATTTATTATTTTGTAAATCATTTAATTTATTGTATACTCAAGTAATTTTCCTAGTACTAATATGACGTATACGGCTATATAGGTCCATTTGTGGCCCAATTCCATTATTGTCATTGTTATGGCACATAGTTAATTTTACCACCCGGGAAGAGCTCTTGTGTATGAAACTGTATATTATTTGAACTGATAACGATACCTTGTCTATTCGACAATTTTATTTCTATTTGAAGAATGGGATATTTCGCCTAATTTCAATAATCTACAATGTTATACCTGCCTGTATTGCAGCGGTCAATATTTTGGGCACGTGTTTCTAAGGAATAAATCATGCCCTTTAATGGAAAACTTCTCACCTGGATGGCAAAACGCATATCTGATTATATAGCATTATCCAATTCAGCTACCGCTGTCAGAGCCCTGGATTATAGTTTCCCTTAGATATGGAGTTCGTCGGCGAGTTCTATTACGGGGTAGCTTTAATTATGGGGTAGATGTGATAAACGTGTTAGCTTTGCAGGGAATAACTTGACTTTTGACTCTCATAAAGCTGATCAGGGTCAATTTTACGCCAGTTCTTATTGTAGAGCACAGTTCACAGCATGGGAAGACGAGTCTGCAAGGGCTGCCATACCTGGTTAACATCAGTGCAAATTGCATCATTTACGCAATTACAAGAACTTCCGGTCACACTGCATTTGCGAATAACCTCGCCACACATTTTTGACGAAAAAGTGTCTGAAGATTCCACATGTTGTTTACAAAGATAATAACAACGTAATAACAGGACGTTTAATTTAAGTACAGGAACATGTTTTGGTTGACGTGTTACACCTAATCACGAAGTTTGTTGCGTTCAATCCACTTCGACATTTGCGCCTCTGGTGGCAAGTACGACGTCTAATTTGTACTTTTTCTCTACTAGGACATAACACAACATGACCAAGTCAACAGTGACAACGGTTATTCTGGTCTTCAATTTCTTCAAACCATGGATTGCACAATTCGCAGCAATATTTTCCACCTGGTCCGCAACATAGGCCTCAGCCCACAACTAAGTTCAGGGGTGTAATGCCAGGGGGTGCCAAGAGGTCAGGCCATTGTGCCTGATTGCTACCAGTCCAACGTGCTGGCAAGGTTTCTTTCAGGACATCTTTCACAATCGAGGCCCAGTGGTGATTCACTGGATTATTCAATGTAAGACTAAATGTGCTGCACACTTATGTATCACGTGAGGCTTGAAGACTATAGAATCAATACCGTTGTCACATATCCGGGACATACAATGTTAACTCCGAGTAGAGAAAAATTAGACGTTGCATACACTGTAAACCGTAAAAGTACAAATGCAGTTTTTGTGGAGCCCAAATGTAAATTTGCACCCCTTATATCATATTCATGCATGTACCCAAAGGGATGAAATTATTTAAATATTTGTACCTCAAAGTACAATGTAGCCCTAGGAACACGTGTCAAGGGTACACATGCGATGAACATATGTACCCATAAGGTGTGTATATAGTTTCAAAATATTTGTATCCTTTAGGTTCAACATTTGTACTTTTTCCGTTTACAGTGAACCACTCACCAGCGACTCCAGAGGAGCAAATGTCTAAGTGAACTGAGCACAAACAACGAGTATATCCAAAGAAAATGCATTTTAAATGCATTGTGCAATGTATTTCAATTAAGGAAATATATTGCAAAATGTATTTGAAATGCAGTTTGAAATGTATTTCAATTAGGAAATATATTTGAAATGCATTTGGAAATGTATACGCCAAACTGTATAATACATTTGTAATATATTTCGAAATATCTAGTAATGCTGAGCTATATTTCAATGCATCTCAGCTTTAATTAAGATCAGATTTTAAATTAATTTCACAAAATGGATCTCACTAAGGTAACTCGCCAATAATGGATTGTGCAGTGAATTTTGTGTAAAAATATTATTTTTACACAAAATTTCCATAACTGCAGTGTGAATTGAAATATATTTGCAATGAATAGTGACATATATTGTGATATGTATTTATCCATGTGTTTTGCAATATATATTGCAATATATTTAAAAATTTATTTCGAAATGCATATTACAATACATATTTTAGTGCCAATCCAAAGGTATTTTCCAATGTATTTCCAAATGCATTTTAAAATGTATTTCTAGCTATGCATTTCAAAATACATGTCTTCTCCATATGGGAATATTCCTGCATTTCGATTAAATGTCCCGTTATTAAAATTTCACTAACGTAAACAGCTTATACATTGCGATCATGGATCAATGCACGGTGTAAGAAGCAGCAGCCCATACTTAGCTTTCGAGACAATGCAAACTACGAGGACTCCACATTGGGCCTGATCAAAGAGTCACGCAGGTCCTCCCTGGAGCCCACCAGGTTGGAGTCCAGGGTGCTGGAGGGGTTCGCGTACATTTGTTCGCACTGCAAGATCTGGCGGGCCACCCTGGCGAGCCGCTCCCTCAAGATCTTCACGCTCTTGTCGGGCAGCAGGGGGAGCCACTCGGCCATCTGGGGCTGGGCCCTCAGGAGGGCCATCTTGAGTCTCTGTCCCACATCGCCGGCTTGGTGCAGTTCCAGGACGGCCTTGGCGGTGGCCCTCCTGAAGAGGCACAGGCCCTCCAGCATGGCCACGTGGTAGCTCTCGTACTTGTCCAGCAGGCGGTAGCCGTGCAGGAGGCCGGACTCGTTGTCCAGGAAGACCAGCAGGCCTGTCTTGGCCACCTTGGCCAGGTTGTGCGCCGGGGCGCTCATCATGTCCGGGTTCCACTGCTTGTTGTACATGTTGTTGACCACGCGGTCCAGGTTGGCGGTCAGGTAGTCGAAGACGACCAGGTCGGACCACTGCGCCAGCTCGCGGAGGGCCGAGGAGGCCAGGCCGCCAAGGTCCTGGGGCACCGGATGCAGGCGGCGCTGCCCACTTCCGGCGCCGCGGAAGTGCCTGGGGATATGGGCGGGCACCAGGTCGTCCACGAAGCGCGTCATCACCACCGGCTTCTGCTCGTTCCACTGGGCCAGGGTCAGCTGGCCCCTCACGGTCCTCCACTGGCCCTCGTGGCCGTGCACCAGGCCCAGGGCCGCCGGGGGCAGGCTGCGCAGGCCCAGCAGCTGCGCCAGGTAGAAGGAGAAGATCTCGCCCTGGATCTGGTCGTTGTTCTGCCGGTACCTGCAGCACGACCTGGAGCCGCTGTCGAACACCAGCAGCCGGTTCTGCATGCGACCGCAGCCCTCGGCCACCTTGACCACCGTGGCGTTGGCGGCGAAGCTGGTCCAAGAGGCCACTTCCGCCGGCGAGAAGCCCCGGGGCAGAGCGCCCTCCACGCGGTCGCTCCAGTAGACGCCATCGACCAGGTCCTCCATGGACACGTCCTGGAGGGGGTCCTCCTCCTGGCCGCTGGCCTGCCACTGCTTGGGCCTGGTGATCTGGGTGGCGTTGATGGAAGGGTCCGAAACTGGGATTGTCTTCCGGGGCTGCTGACCGGATGTCCGGTGCCACAAGTCAGTCAAGCTGGGCTTGAGGGGGGCTGGGTCCTTGGCCATGGGCCGGTAGGGGGTGTCGGGTCCTCCGCGGACTCGGTTGAGACTAGCACCACTCTGGCTCCTGGTGGCCTTGATCCCGTCCTGGGACGTTGAGGGTTTGGGGGAAGGTTTTGGGGGGTCACTTTGGGCGTCCCATGGCCCATGGGCGATGATGGCGTTGGTCTCGCTGGCGTTGCTCCCAGAGTCTGGCAACAGTGCTAGGGCAGAAGAGGAGGGCACGTACAGGGGCAACAGGATGCCCACCAGGATGCCGATCACAAAGGCGGTGGTGACGGCGGCGACGCACAAGCGACGGCTGAAGGGGCTGGGCGACGCCAGGTGGCGCTCGTAGGGGCGCCACGTGCTGGGCGTCCAGCAACGGCGCTGTGGACCGGCGAAGGTCATGGCGGTGGCGCTGGAGTAGGGGCCGCCAGGGACCATGGACCTAGCTGTCAAGGAGCGATTCGAACAATTGAAACGAGTGACAAAAACACGCGTTGCTCAACAAACAACTTTGCTTTTTTTGCCCTTCGTGGCCTTTGCCTGACCAATATCTCAGCCATCTACACCTCGATGAAGAATGAAATAATAACAGGCTGTCAAGCGGGCTTGACGAGAAAAATATAGGAATTACGGCCGTTTAGTAATACGAGCTCGCATCCATGCTCCTCAGCCTAAAAATATGCTCGGGACGTGTCACGAGGTGCAACATATTCCATTACGCCATTTTCGGTGCGCACTTTTTTGAATAATTTTGAGCGGCCAGGCATGTTATTTAAAAAAAGCCCTGTAAACAAAGGTAGGAAGACCACCTGCAAATTCCGAGCCATATCTTCGCCTGGTTGTTAGGCCGCATATAGGACTGTTATTTATGGGCATGTTAATTGAAATTTTAAATAGACTCGTAATTTAATAAACAAATACGGGCTGGGAAGGCAAAGCGATGCGTGAGAACTTCGAAAAACGGTGTCAATAATTTAAAACGAAGAAAATGTTCGTGGTGCATGTGAGCAAACGTATATGGATAAAAAGGTTGTGCAAAATGGAGGTTAAAATTTGCGAACAAAAATTGTTTGCAACGGGTCTAAAGACCTCAACTGCATTTGAATTGTAGACCTAACCATAATGAAAATTTTAAATTTTACTTAAAAAGTGGTTTGTGATGTTTTAATATCTTCATGGAACACTAAAATGTCTGAATAAAATAAAGTGGGGTTTTTCATTCGAGAAAACAAATTAACATATAAGGGCCACGAATATTGTAAGACTTATTGCAAGAATTGTTTTAAAATCATTCAATAACATTTTAAGAATTAGTGTAAAAATTCTTGAAGGAAAATTTGAAGAATGTGTAATAATGCCTGTAAGAGAATTAGAAGAATTATTGTAAAAAGATTGTAAAATGCCTATTTCTAAATATTAAATATGAAAATATTACAAATCGACAAGTGTATATTATATATTTGGTCTAGCTGTCCTGCATATTCATTATTTAAAACGCTGTTTTGAAATTTTGAAATAATAACTGCACCGAAGTAAAGTAATTAACAGATGCAAGGCATCAAATATAATTCATACGTTGTTTACAAGCTCGAAGAAACTTTTGAATAACATGGTCGGAACGAAAATGGCGTTGTTCAGCTATACATGTTGCTAAATGACTAATATGGGCATGTGAATTTCGAGATGACACTTTTCTACATATTTACAAATGTGGGTATTGTCTTTGATTTTAGTTACATCATTTTTAAATAAATTGCGTGACATATGGAAGTATGAAATTTTAGGGCCATTTTGCACGTGAGACGTGTATACTTCTAGGCAAATGCTCAAATTTCAATAAACTATAATACATTTGGCATTTCACTGAAATTACCAATGAAAATGATAACCCCATACAAGGACCCCATTATAGGCCTATGGTTATTTATTTAGAATTGGGGAGGGGAGGGGAAGTAAACAAGACTGGCATCGGTATAGTATGAGCAGTTTTTTATGATATCGCTAGTTGGAATTTATTGGGGGATCTGTCATTTCTCTAGTTGTAGAAACGAATTATTAACATGAATTTACTGACGACCATTTTTACGATAGCAAAACATAGCAAAGAAAACCTGCCACGTTAAAAGGCTTTTTCATTAACGTTTCCTTCACAACTCGCCTATATGCAAAATCCGAAATCTACCTTTTATAGTTATTTGATTCGCCAACTTTTATAAGTTCAGCCAAGTTGAATTTGGAAAGGGCCGCATGGAATCCAGGATTATATATGCGCGGTCATAAGGGCCATATATATATAACACTAACAAAGCAACTGCGACTTTATTCAATTATTTTAGTGTAATGAAAGATAGAATTCTTCATTCCTACTCAAAAAACAGGTAGAATTGGATAAATAAAATGCCACTTCTATTTTAGGCTTAACAGACTGCAGTCATTGCCCTATGATTAGGCATTCCATCAACAAGTGGTTAGCTCGGTTAGAGGATACAGCCTACTAATCGTTTTGGACTGTTTCATATGCACGCATACCACATGACTGTTTACATGTAATGCATTAGCATTAACGGTATCATAAATATTACACATTTTTTCCTTTTCTGATTTGCCCTTAGTGGCAACCTGCTATTATTTCACTCGCATAGATACTGGAGATATAAATTTGGGATGGATCTGAGCAAAGCATATACGTAATACATGCATCGAGAGCGTGTCTTACCTTGAGCTGCAGACACTGTCCATACGACTTGAACTCACAAGATGGAATTTATGGAAGAAACCAAAGCCATGGCTCTGATCACAGGCAAGGTTATCTCGAAGGTGTATTCCTGGGGTGAAAGGCGATGAGGACATTCATCGCCTGTTTTTCAGCTTGCAGGCCTCCGAATGCCAATGGTGTTTGCGTGGGAACTTCCTAGTCCTTTGGTTGCCTTTTGTTTCTGCCAATCTAGTTCTGTCCCTCAACTTTTAGACACGGTTTGCGAGCCAGGAAAACTCTTCTGGATTGGACACCACCGGTACCCACGAAGTTAGTTAGGAAGTGAATGCGTTTCTTTCTGGCAGATAGCTGGGCCCAGGCCTAACACGCATGCTGAGACAATGCTGGCGAAGAACAAAACAGCCACTCTTCTAGCTCATCAATGTCGTTGACATGTTGGGCTGCCAAAAAAGGCTTAGAAAAAAAGCACTAGCGTGAATGACGGTAAAGCATGGAGCGCCATTCATAAATTAAGGGGCGAGAGCCAGAGCAGTCCCAGAAACTGCTTCAGAGACTTCTCCACCAAATTCCAAGAAAGTTGTTTTCGCTCGATGCTCCGCATGCGGTATCGGAGGGGAATTGTTGAACGGGTAGGACAACAGGGTAGGTGAAGCCACATACAGCCAAAAAAGGCTAGTTGGTATGCAGCGGTGGTTCGCACCGGGTCCTCATGGAATCCCTCCCACAGAACCACCTCAAGTGAAAACTGCTGATCAGACTGGGTTCTTCTTGGTTCCACTTTGGCACACTCGTATCCTATCCTCGGACCGGCACCCAGGTAGGGGGCAGGTTGCAGACTGGCAAAACAGAAGAAATTCCTGGCCGATTGCAGTCAACATGGCAAATTCCTCGGGGCCATGGAGCTGCTGCACTGCCAAGACGAAGGTCCTCTTGGTGGTCTTTGGTTAGCTGAAGACTCTTCACTTCTGTCCAGTTCAGGCTGAGCACAAGCACTTGAGCGGAGAATGGAATCCGCACCGAGCCACTGTTGGTCTGCCTTGCTTCTGAGGTGACCCCAGCACTGATGGTTCTTATATCTGGGTGGGTCGCTGATGTGTCCCCTGCTCCGTATCGTTTTCAGGGGTGTCCCAGAGGTGAGTGCGAGTATCTCACCAGGGACCACTAAGTCCTTCGGCACCTCTCCTTCACCTTCCAGATTGCAAAAAAGCTTCGGTGCATGTTAAGCTCGATTTATCGGCTGGGGGGTACCTGGCCTTCGACCAATAGGTAAGCCGCGTGGCCGGCTTGTCATTGGCTGCTTCGGTACCATTGTGAGGCATCCATGAGCCAGGTAAGCCCACTTGTTGATGGGGGGACAGGTGTACCTCTGCACAAGGCACGTCAACCCTCGCTCAGTTTTCCATGGCCAGCCAGCGGGGGAGCCAGCAACCACGAACTGGTGCACAAGATGAGAAACCCAGCGTGAAAATGGTGGAAAAATGCCTGGCCAGACAGATATTTTATCTAGAAAAAACGAAATCTGGAGAAAAATCTCGCTGCCTGGAAATAATTACACCGAACGTATTATGCGGAATCACGTGGTTCTCCCAAACCGACTTTCGACTGGACTTCGGCGTGGTTCCATTTTCGTTATTATCGCTGTTTTTTTGCTCTTGGGGTGCAGAACTGGATTATTAATTACGTCTTCCAGTTGTGCACGTAAATCCTGTGGAATCCTGCTCCTACTTGATGAGGCGAAGATGGTCTGACCCCATGCACATTCTATAGGAATAAACTTTTGGCACGCCCGGTATATTTAAAGCATGCTAATCGAAGCGTTGTTGTTTCTGGCCCGTGTCATACAATGACTTTAAATCAGTGAAGCACTTCTCCATAAAATGCGAAATGTATAGGGTTGAAAACAACAACATACGTACATGTACGAGTGAACATGTTTATTGAAAATTAAGCACTACATGCATCTGTTTGTATGCAGAGTAAGATACCATAATCTCAATAAGTCATGCATGTAAACCTGTTTACTTATCTAACTATATTTGAGATATATACTTGAGAATGGGTGGACCGATTCAGGGCACATCAAACCAGGCAAGTTAAAGGCGCAGCAAATACATGGATAAACGGCTTATCAGGCTTAACTGGAGACGAACACGTGACCATCTGTTTCCTGTGTTTCTGACAAATCTAAGACCAGATGCAGCGAAGCTCGATCTGATCAGGAACCATTGCAAACATGTGGGAAAATATGCTGTATCAGGTTTTAGAAACACAGATGGACCCGATATTGCATGTGCTGCTTTATGTGAAGCAATTCATTTTTGACCATTCAGGTTACTTTTTCAAGTTTTTTACAAACTTAAGTTACTTTTTCAAGTTTTTTACAACCTTAGGTTACTTTTTCCAACTTATTAATTGATTCCTCAGCTCACAACCCGCAATGACTTTTGATGTTTTTTGGTTTCAATGTTTTAATTGTTTAATTACAACACTTCCACAGTCATTACAAATTGGGGTTGATAGTCGACTATAGCACTACTTTACAGTATATACCACAAATGCAGAATAAAATGCAGAAAGAATCTGCTGTGGAAGTCAGGATTTTGAACAAACCGTTAAACGCAATAAGCCAAATTAATTGAAATGGTAAGATGTGTATTGATATATGTTGATTAAAAAACTAAGAAAGAAAAATTTAAACGTGAAGGCCAGCGTATGGACAAGGGAAACCATATGTACGCCCATGGGCAAAAAGGTTAAGAGAAAAAGGACGATCTGCAGAAATCATGCTCATAAAGAACAAGTTGGGGGAAGGAATTTGCGAAGAAACACCTGCTAGGATAATTTACGCTTAAAAACTTTCTAAATCCAATCTGAATAATAGTAATAACGGGGGCGATATGAACGTTGAGGTTGAATTTTGTTGTTGTTGTTGTTCTTGTTTGGGAAAGTTCATTTGAACTGGCCTTTTGACTCGCAGGCTGAATGCAAGTTTGATCTAAGCTTAACCTAAAACACGGGATTACGCTATGGTGATGTCACAGTTTGAGTTTAACAAATGGTTAACTACAGTGATAATAATTGATTGGTAATAAATGCATCGATTGCATGTATTTCACGGAATGCAAAGCATATGCCTCACGGTATACAGTAAAGAGTGCCATAAAAATGATTATACGTTATATAAGTATAGCGTAATACAGGCAGGCATCGTTCTAACCACCGCAATTTTATTATTATGGCTATGAAAATGAAATCCAGCCCATGAGCCATTTCGGACCTGACTATGCATGTTTTGGAGGTGTAGAGCAGGCGCGTGCCACCTATTTTCTGCCAACAAGAAGACTATTTCGCTTCCCCTAGTACCATTAAAGGGGTCCAACATATAATCATCCGTTATTAGCAGCTATGGAGGATGAAATGAAAATATAGGTAAAGAAGCATTGATTGTGCCGATGACAACGTAAAAAATACCCTATAAGAGTTCAAATAAAAGGTAATAGAAAACGGGTGTACGTTTCTCCAAACACTCCGATCTTGGACATATATTGCTATATGCCTTGATAAGAATTATGTTAGACGCTAAAAAAGTACGTACATTAACTATTTAAGATTATATTGGGAATGAAATCCTCGCAAAATAAGCTTAATCCTTGTGCCTAAAATTAAAGATTGGAATATGCTGGAAAAATATGATACTCAAATATATTCAGTACTTAATACCGTAATCGCAATAATGCAAACTATTTGTTGGATGTTTCATGAAATGGTTACAGCTAATAACTGAATCGCTCACTCGAAAAACGATGTAACCCTTAAAATCAAGTTTTACAGGAGAGTAAAAAGAACATATTTCCTTATACATGTACGTTCTATAGCATAAAACACGTTTTGAGCCACTGTGTTGTTGATATGTGTGGGTTACACAATATTCTCACCCTGTTCCATCGTAATGTCCGTTTTGCCACATTAATGTTCGAGTGAATGATTTAATTATTCAAAGGCTTTAAAATGTGAAACTGATGCTGTAATTGTGAAACGATCATGGAACATCCAATTTTGAGGTCCAATGTAGTTTGTATCTTGATGTCATGATCGTTAACTGATTCTCTCATTTTCAATCCACAAATGTTGTAGGTTTAGTTCCAATTTGATAGTTGTAGTTCCTTGTAGCTACACGTACATATATATTGTATGGCTTCTGAGTGTGTCAGTGAAGCTCGTAATCTTCAAGTCATGTTGAAGGATGCCAATGCTCAGAGTCATGACAGACACGTTATCTAGCCCTATACTAATCTCGTACTCCACAACATTCAAATTGGAATTGGTGTCTAGATTTGCTGATTAAAAGTTAGGGAATCAAATGTCATGACTACAAGATCCAACATGCAATTGGGCATCAGAATCGGATGTTCCACCGCAGACTTCATATCATTACAGTATTGAACTTACATGCAGCTACCCGAAATATTTTCATAATTATAGACTGTTAATCACCTTGTATTATTTAATTGGTTCATTTCCCTCTGTTGCGCTTTGAAACAAAAACCATATTTTCTGTCGAAAAAGGTTTTCGAGAATGTTTACGGCCATCAACGTTTCCACTTTTTTGGAAATGTTGGTGTTATCATCAACAACAAAAATCCCCATAACTCCCTCCTCATAACATCCCTTTGTCCACGAAATGGCGCAAAATGCTATCTCCAGATAAGCCAGTTGATACTTCAGGAGATCACGCGTGCACTTGGAGCGCATAGTTTAGACGCCATTAGCGTCAATTTGGCAAAGAAAACAGAAGTTTAATGGGGGATGGCCATGCTCACCGCCCTAATACTATCAGTCAAATAGTAGCACGTACTGAAAACGTGCTAATGAATAAATTGAAAACCCCACCCTCGCTGTAACCCTACCGAGCGTGTTATTCCCTAAAAATTCCCTTTTCTGCTCATGCAGGCCGCTGTTTTGTTGGATATCAATCAGATTACCTTGAAAAGCTTGAAATTGACAAAAACTTCAGTCTTCGCCATTGTAATAGAGACGTCGTCGTCCCGTTCAGAAGTGTTGGGGCATGTGTGCTTGTAAAGCCTCTGGAGGGGTCACCGGCGCCATTATGCTCAGCCGTGCTCAAGCAATGGCGAAGAAAAGCGTTGTTGGGGTTGGAATGAGTGAGAAAGGTGGGCACGCAGCTGAAAACATTTCCATGTGTGAAATTTAGTCCCAACCTTCAGCAATTTCGATCTATTCACCGCCGCTTGTATTGAACACCATTCAGTTTTTGAAAGTCCTCGGGAAGAACCCTTGCTCTTGAATGTCGAAAAAGTGCTCTAAGGCCAACCTCGCATCTCTTGGAAAATCAGCTCTTCTAGCTGGACCTTTGCCCGAGCTTGAAAGGAAACCAGGTGATGATTGGACATTGTAGCCGATGATGGGAATGCAGGGGCAGGACATTCCCCGGTTCAGTTCTTGAAATTCACGTTACAAAGAATCCCAGAATGTCCTCTGAATTTGCAGATTAACGAAACAAAGTGGATGGAAATGGAGGTTTTTGAAATAAGTTGGACTATTCCTGTTTACGCGAGTAACAAAAGGGCAGCCAGAAATATGTGACGTGATGTATTATAGAGAGATAATCAACTGTACCAAGAGATTCTTATGGAGAATCTAAGCACCCTTATATGACTGGGTGTAAATTTGATAAACATTGAGGGCTGTTAAAGTTTGGTTACGTGAGATGACATTGCCTAGGATTACATGAAGTACTTATCTGCAATGATAAAAGCCTAAGTTACTTGAATTGCTACATAACAATTAATAGGACTCAATGGGATACCTATTAAATAATAAACCTTACATACGCTTTCTAAGGGAATGGTTAAATATTATTATATCATCTTGCGGGAAAATGGGGCGAAAGTCATGAAATGGTTATAAATGCAGTGAGGATTATCATTTGGCAAACCGCAAATTTGATTCTTTGTCAAAATCCATAATTTTCGATCAAATTTTTGTTGTTGTCTATTGCCTGCCTCATGATTACCTTTTCGTGTTAAAATTCATCATTTCTGACCTCATTTGCACAAAAGGTTGGAATATACATGTAGTTTGGTCAATGATATTTTGTCATCATTGGGTGGCGATGAAGCTGGAAATGATGACGTGTTGTCTGTTGGGGACAATATTTGAAAGTCCACATGTGACATGACTGTACATGCACAGCCGTCAGCAGAAACCCAAACTGGTACAAAATGATATATAAGCCTTCAAGTATTGGGAATGCATAATGTGCTACCCCTCACGAATTCTTGATAAACCCCTTTGTAAAGTCTCTGGACATGTGCATTCAGTAGCCCACATTTCTGTCTCAAGGCCTACAGCAACGCACCACCAAAGAAGCAGGCTTCCTACTAATCCCATTGTGTCCAAATCCTATTTTGTGCCAAGATGGCGACAGATTTTGCCGAACCAATGTGTTTCTTAACCTATTTTCGCACCCTTTATTGTCTGCTGCTCCCTCTACACGCCCAATTCCATTTTTCAATAGTTCGATTCGTTTCCCCTATGCACTACACCAACTAAGTTGCACTACTCATATTGTGTTTAGGGCCATATGGCCATGAGGACGATGGCATGAAATGCGACATCGTCGATGTCATGACACGATAACAATTTTCTGCCATGCAAGGGCCATCAATATGACTAGTACAAAACAGGATGATTATTCACTATTGCACTTTGAATTACATGCGAGTGTATAACATGACTCACAGCAAGCAAAAGTTCATTAAGAAGGCAATGTTTTTTTCCTAAGTCAAGATTTAATAAAATGTGAACATGAATAGCTTGCATTAAATCTCCCAAAGCCTACTATATAAGCAATGCATCACATTCTAATTTAAGCACTACTGGAAGAAGACGTTTCATACATTCATAAATCTTGAAGAGATAGTGAGGGATTCAACTGCTCGTTCACGAAGCGCAAAATGCTTCTAAACAATGATAATTACAATCCCTTCTGTAGGCATTGTAAGTTTTTCTCATGAATTACATATTAGCTAAACTGCTGGTGGCAAAGACACGAAGATCACTGGGCTAAATTTTAATTTCCAACTGAGAGAAACCTGGGGTGTGCATAAATAAATACGAGTATTGCGTTCCACTCACCATTTTGACGAAAGCGTTGGATATTTGCAGAAAAGCACTATTCGGCTGTTGGATAAATCAAACTTCAAAACATTTGAACTTCCGTTCTGGATCATCAAAAACAAAGCATCACGGGTCTTCGGTAGTTACAGATTTCACGGTTGTCTCTGGCAATGGAAAGTTACGAACACCTTAAGGAAACAAGGAAAATAAATTAATAATGATGACCAGTTGACCACCACTGAACTATACAGAAAAAGTACTCCAATTATGAACTGACGTCAAATTTTCAGCAACGACATTAATTAAATTTGTTAAGCAATGGTGCCTGATCTGGGGGTTGAGGGAGCCTCGCTGCATCTGGTTTTAGATTTACCACAAACACAGGAAACAAAGTTACTTGCTCATCTCAAGTTAGGTTTGCTTGAACTGTTTACATATTCTACATTATTTGCTTAATTACTTGGCTTGAGGTACCCTGAATCAAACCCATCCATGTCGAATCCCAAATGTATGCAAAACAGGTCATGATATACATATCCATACTCGTAAACGAAACAGCTCAACTTGGGGAATAAAAAGCATTTATTTATGCATTAAATCGTAAATTGTTACTATTCCTTAAACATTTCAAGTTCATTCATTTGAAGGATGGATTTCTCCCCGATGGTTATTTATCAACATCATCTGAATATTAGGTACATCTGTTTGAAATGCCGACAGCCACGGCATTCGTCCTGTGCAATTGCGTTCAGTATCAACTTGAAAACAAGTTGTTTTCCTACTAACGACCGATTTGTATTTTGAAAACACTACATTTTACGGAGAGTGAAACGACACACGCTCTCGGAATTTTTGAGGGCTTGTTCAACGGGAAAACAGGGATTCGTGGTCACTTTCTACATGTCACATTAAAAAGAGTTGTGCAATGACCAAGAAAAAGGATTGTCCTTGCCTGAAAAACTGATGTAGATTTGGCGCTTATTTCGCAATAATGAATAAAAAAAATTGAATAATGGTTAAATAATCTTAGCCATTGATATAACCATTGATCTTAAACATGTGTTCACCAAAATTTTCTCACTATTGTGAAACTAAAGCAATGTTACCTGATAATGTACAGGGTGTGCGATGTCATGCATAACCTATACTGTAAATTCGCTATTTTTTAATACTATTGATGGATTATCGCCATGTAAACTTTGTTTAAAAAGAAAAATCACAACCACATACTAGTACATGTATATCTGGCGAAAGGGAAAGACAAAATGGCCGCCCAGGGTGCATGGGTAATATGCATGTACAGTATGTTATAAATTTGCTACAGTATATTATTTAATGTCACTCAGTGACTGACCATTTGATGCTACAGAATTCTCCATACTTATCCGCTCTAACTGCTACATGTACATGTATATGCTATGGTCTAGTTTTCCCAAGAAGTGAGTTACTAAGACGTTGTATAAAAACAGCCTCGGAATTCGTGACCCATTTGATGAAACCAAGGTATAATCTGTATTCGTTAGAGACAATAGGTTTTTTTTCTCCGGGCATTTTACAAGGTACCCATTTGTTTTAAAAGATTGTCTCATTTTATTTGTTTGCGACCCGAGGGAAGAAACCTGTCCCAGGTAAGAGAATTTGAAGGAAATTGGGTAAACATACATACTACTGTTTTAGTACCCCCAAACCGGATTTCGAATCGGTTTTAATGAGACGATAGTGCTTTAATAAAATTATAAGGCCCAAAAACGTTAAATTAGAAACAGAAATTCAATTAGTCGTTCTCTCACATTTAATAACCGAGTATTCGAGTTATTTTTTCAGAAAACAACTAATACAATAAAGAATGTTCGAGTATTCAAAAACAGATGTATTTCACGTACATGTATGTCTTTCGCATCTAGACATACATCCCGCGGGGTATTTTTTACCATACAACTAAAGTTGTAATTTTTTGTCTTGTTTGAAATTTCGGCTGCCAGGTATATAAATAAAAATGTCCGCCAAACAACATATTATACATTCGCATTAATCAAAGTGGAAATTGATTTTTTTATTTCGTCTCAAATTCCTTTGATATGAAGTCCGAAAAGTTTTTTTTGATAGTTTTTTTAAAATAATTGTTGATGAAGAATTACTCAACGGGCGATCTAATTACAAGGGCAATTCAGAAGTGAAATTTAGAATGACTTAATTAGTCGAGCTACACATTTTAAATTAAATTTGAAATATTCACTTAGACGAATTGAAGTTGAAATTTAACCATCAATTGTGAAAATGTAATTAGGTATAGGCCTATAGACGTATATTGTACTGTACTCTATGACTATTACGATTAACAGACTAATAAATCTACCCTAAAAAACCCAAGATAGTCTCAGACTATCTTGGGTTTTTTAGGGTAGAGAAGGATCGCTGATACCGAGTATTTATCTTATACAAAATACAAGACATGAGAAAAAATTTAAATTCTATCACTCCTTTCATGTAAACCAAATAAATGAAATAAAAAAATTATGAATTTTCCTGATAACGTGCTGCAAAATTATTTCCTTGTAATGATTGTTATACTTTATGCTCCCCATCATTGGCAGATGTATAGGTACGGAATATAATAATTTGTAAACTAATAAATGCATCGTTTTTTATACAATTGTAATTCCACACGTAGTACCAAAGCAGCGATCTATCAGAAGTCGATGGACAAGTTATTAACACGTTAAAAGACAACTAGTTAAATAGTCAAAAAAGGTATCATGTGACAGAGATATCATCGACGAGTTTTTTAAATATTGGCATGCCTATCATCTGTGAAGTAAATTGTATGGTAGTTGACTGAACGGTAATTAATGACCATCAATCCAACTGAAAATCGCCAGCGGGATATATATAGACTATTAGTATATCTTCTGAAACAAATGCATAAAACTGCTAAAGTAACCTGGGCCCAATTTCACAAAATGAGAGAAGTGTGAGGAATTGATGAATCTGATGGATAGCAGTGATGAACTAAAGTTTTCAAGCTAAACCAACCATCATCCTATCTGGCAAAATCTGCCAGTTACCATAATAACTGCAAAGTTTAAAATGTTAACATGCATGAGTCCACTTTCACTTATTTTTTTGCAAAAGTGAACTTTTTATTAACATTTTGTCTTCTGGAGGCTTCAGCTATGCCACGTATTGAAAAAGAACTTGGCTGTTAAAACATTTTGTCCACTGAAACTTCAAACTACCTGGAATAATTTACGTTTATTATTCTTTCTGTGAGGACGTCCGACGAGGGGTAACTTAGTTGTACGTTACCCCCAGGGGCTTGTAATGCATACGGTATCTAAAAGTGATGGCTGGGCGAGTTATTTAAGGAGACAATGTGAAGAATGAGGAGACTAAGAAAAGGGGCTATTCATATTTCAATGGGATTTGACAAGCAGAACGAATGCTGGATTTACATAAAAATACCTGATAGGACTATCAGAGGTTAAAATGCTCACAATGAGGGGTCACGGAGCAGGAGTCCAGAATGTTAAACCATTGACCATGGCGTGTACTACAAGTATATCATTTTACAAAACAGAAGATAGTTACTACAACAAATTACAACCCCCGATTAAATTAGTTGCAAATGCGTAGGATTTCGCTGTTGGGCCGGAACAAGACAAAGTTATTGCATTTAAATTGGTCAGCTGGCATAAACCGGTGTTCATCCTTCAAAGAATAGACTGCAACAAATTGAGTTAATTCAAGAAAATTGCTGGTGAAGTGACGGGCATTATTACGGTTTTTATTTCATGTATTTTATTAACGGTGTCATGCAGGGCGAATTTTCGATTCCAATAAGTGAAATTGAAAACTAGTACATGTAGCTCCAAATACATGTAAGTGAAATTGAAAACTAGTAGCTCTTCTACCTTTCTACACAATTTGTTCCTTCTATGATCTAACAGTTATTTTCTAATTATTTTTTTAGTGAGGGTAGTTCTTTATGAACACCCTGTGTTAAAATATGCCTATTTTAAATTTCTTCATGTGGCTATAGTGATATGAAATTATCCAAGCTTTGTTATTAGTGTTACGTTGTATAAGAGATGGATCATCACATTGGTTATTGCTTTGGGACACGTCACACCCATCAAGTAACAGCATCCGATAATGTCATTCGGATGGGGGTCGAAAATCAATTTCAAAATTCCCCTTACAAATGCATGGTCTATAGCAGTTCCCATCAACGGTGATATCACTGCACCAATGCAATGGCTCGTAGCGGAGTGGGCTGCTGTTGCTCCAGGCCTGATGTATCCGAATTGTTGGTTCAAACAATTGGACATCTAAGGGCGTTTGATTGTCCCTACTTCCCGCCGCCATTTGATATTTCTGGTCAAATGGGCAACCCGCAGCGAATATAAATTTGATTTTTACTTGAGGTTTCAGTCCATCGTGTGCTTAGCCTCTATATGCGCTCTTCATTTACGTACTCTTGAAAAGAAAAAGAAAATGGAAAAGAAGGGCCGAGGGAAAGAAAAGGAGGACTGAAATGCGGCGTGGCGAAGGGAAGAAAAGAAAGCAATGAAAGGCCTTTCAGAAAAAGACGTCATCCATGCGTGGATTATTGTAAAAGCGAGCTAATTTCATACAAGTCAACTATAAAACGTTGAAAATCCGGAATACGTAGTATATCAAACAGTGGGACGCTGCCATTTCCTTAGAAACACCAGCACCCCATAAGCTGATACGTATCCTGCATCAGATGGTGGACAGAAAGTAATGCGAATTACATTATTATTACAGCATTGTTGAAGGTATGAATACGCTCGTAACGTAAGGGTTGTAACCTGCACCATATGTCAAAATGACTGACGAATGTTTGCATTGTTACCAGCTAATATCTATTACACTTACATGTCCATCAATCACTATGTTGACCTGAAAGCTGAGATACCTTAAACCGAGTAAGTAACGTGCTTAAATTGTTTTAACTAGATTTACTTGAGTATACAGCCTGGTTCCCATGCAGTGTCCTTAAAAGCCTTCGTTTTGCAAATGGATTGTATAGAACCCTTAAAAAGCCTTATTTTTCATGTCAAAATCTTGGAAGTACAAAACTCATCCTTTCAAGCTTTTGATTTTCACAACCAAATTCAAACCATTCTATATTTTGAGAAAACATAGTGGATCAGTAACCAGTAAAACTTCAAAATACATGTAGGCGCAGTTTAAATGGCCTGTAGTCGATCAAAATTCAACTTCAGTTTTTGCATTCCTAGTTTGCATGGCAATGAAAGCGCCATGCTTTCTAAAGGTGTAAGATACCTGCACAAAAAGCTAAGCATTATAGCCAAGACTCAGAATCAGTCACGCCCGAAAGCTATTGACGAGTCTTTATGCAGCGAAGCAAGAGGAAGCCATGATGTGGAAAACCACTTTCAGATAAATGACTTGATTGATTGATGACTCCTAGTACACCATACTCTATAGGATCCTGACCTAAAGGCAATGGCAGCCATTTTGCTCGTCGTCTAATCAATTACGTTACTACAGGGTGCTTCGACTACCAAATGGTAGCCGAGCACAGGTAACACAAAATGGCAGCACAGTTCCTAATGAGCTGGTTTCCTCGCTAATGGGACTCACTCACCCCAACGGTTCCATTTTAAGCCCTATAATTATAGCGTGCTTAAGGATGGGCCACCCCAAAAAAACCGACATAATCCGTTTATGGGCGATTCATCAAAATCTCTTTAAACTTTAACTGTCCGATTTTCGCATTGAACTAAATTCGGAACAGTCTCCCATGGGCGTGCACTTGGTTGACCATGATTGCAACCGCTTTTAGTCCCCGAGTACAAAAAATCATAAAAGAGTGACACCTGTTAATACTGGATTACACTTGTTCTGTTTTTAGAAACAGAATTAATGAACAAAGGGAGCGACATTGATACTGTATTTGATATTGCATTGACTGCAATGATATTGTAACTGTAACTTTACATTAATGTGAGATTTAAACTGGGTTCCATAGAATGTTTTCAGGGCTTCCACAACCTTTCATAAAACAATTTAGTTTTTTATAATTTAGTGGTGTGACTGCTCAGATGTTCGTAATTCATCCATGGATGAATCTGAAGTGATTGCTTTTGAAAATGTGAAGTATAACTCGAAGCATTTTTGGTATAGCTGTATCCAGCTGTAGCTGAATGTTCAATGACCTACAGTATACACTCGGATGAAGAACATAAATCACAACAACTTCTAAAAACTGTGTTGGATACACTTCCAAGAAATGCGAACTCTTGATGAGCATTTATAACTAAGAATGCATCATGGTTGTCACTTCCACTGATAGTTATTGCCGTAGAACTACAGTCCACTATGGGCTACGATCATTAAAGGCATGCTGCACCTTATACCGGTGAAAGTGTCGTTTGGCATAGGAAATACCAAACATATTGGAATTTCCCGACATGCTTTAGATAAGGTTAACAATTCGCTATGTGATGTCTGTTTCCGCAAAATAAATTACAAAAATCCGTCGCATTCCTGCGTGACAGAATACCGGCTAATGTGGCTTTCAAACAAGAATTTGTAATGATCCTGTTACCAACAAACACATTAATATTGACCCGACCACACACTTTACTTTCTTAGGAATAATACCATTCGCGGACTGTTGTAGAAGAAAGGTGTGTTCGTCATCGCTGCCAACGACATGTACTGTTATGGTAATTAGTAGATTTACTTTATGACTTACTTAGCTTAAGCGACTTAGTCTTCATAAGCATATTGAAAGATCGTAATCAATCTGTTTCACTAAGATTATTTTTGAACAAATATAAGAGATTCTCAATCTTATACCATCTTGACTACACTGTAAACCGTAAAAGTACATATGCAGTTTTTGTGGGGTACAAATGTACATTTGCACCCCATACATGTATATCATACTGTATATGCACCCAAAGGATGAAACGATTGAAATATTTGCACCTCAAGGTACAATGTACCCCTAGGAACACATGTCAAGGGTACACATGCGATGAACATACATGTATGTACCCATAGGGTGTGTATATAGTTTCAAAACATTTGTACCCTTAAGGTTCAACATTTGTACTTTTTCCGTTTAAAGTGTACATGTACTTCAAAATCAAGTTGGTGTAATGGATTGCATAATTTTTGTTTGGAACACAAGGAAAAACACCTGTTATCGTATCCGTTTACAAAAATCCGCGTTTAGCGGACATTTTTTATCTGCCATGGGTTGACCCCACCATAAAAACTCTTTTGTCCTTTACCTATTATTTGAGCGTGAAAACGCATGACCTTAATTGCTTTCACCTCGATCGAACTATATTGCCATGAATCCAACCACGTCAATTAATCGTCGAACTGAGATGATAGATGACACGGAGTGGATATTCGTGCATTCTCATCATATTTCACACAAGTAACGGCCAGAGCGCAACATTCATTGAGGGGGTGGAGCAGCCAAACGCATCCTAGGTGTTCTCCTTTGGCGTGGGAAGATGTTGCATGGCCATCAGAGAGCACCGAAAAGCCCACTAGTGACCACTATTTCTACTTGATTGATTCCTATTGAAATGTACCCGAAAGGCGACAGGTGCGCCCAGCGTAGCATCCTATGTGTTTCGAGAAAAACCCCGCGGGTATAATAGCTGTACCGTCCACATTCTTGAGTGAATCCAACGAATTCCATGACCGGACATCATGCTGGGCAAACGCGAGGGAAAAAGGTCTTAAAAGAAAAAGAAAAAAAAAGGAGGGAGGGCTCGAGGTAGAAATTTCGGACAACGAAAGAACAGGAACAACATGTCCGATACAGTTGTAAGTCATTGAAAAGGAGAAGGAAAAAAAAAAGACGGCTCCCCTCTGATTGCAGCTCCCCCTAGTCCAGTCAAAGATCTTCATTCTTTGCTCACCTCATGGCATTTAAGTTCTGCAGAGGTTTTCAAAACCCACGTGCTTATTGCGCCCAGAAAATAGGATGACAAGTTGGAGCTATAGTGAGAAATGAAGGTGAGACACTGCTGGGGAATATAGGGAAAAAATCTTAATTTCTACGAGGGAGAGGCTGGGGGGGGGGGGGGGTGAGGAACACGCCTTCCAAATGCTCGGGGGTGAGGAGCAATTGCACGGGGCAGAAGTTAACCCGGATGAGATGACATGGTTGCTTTAACTTGTATAGCTTGAAAGAGGATTACACACATAAACTGCGCGCACATGGCCGAGCAAGGTGTGAGGAATTTAGCAAATTTCTGAAGGGTGATTGACAAACAACAAAAGGAATAATGGCCAAAAGCGGTCAAGACTTTCCAAAGTCGCAAACATTTACGTGCGTGCCCTACACAACATTGCGAGTAAATCTTGTAATAAATGCGACTTTTTGGTGGGAATGGAATGTCAACGAAATGAGTGGACATAGGAACAGATGCAGGCACAGTTGAAGTTTAGGACTGGAAGTCATGAATGCAGGAGAGTCTAAAACGTATGTGCTAAACGTACGTTTCTGAGGTAATCAACTGTATACTGTATAAGAAGTACATGCATATTATGCTAAATTTGTTCTCACTGGCTCACTCACTGCTATGAGTATGCATGCGTTTTGCCTCCCCAGGTCATAGTAGGACAAACTGTTATAATGTACCTGTGTCTGTTTAATATGTTTGCTTTGCATTGTGCATGGAAGATGCAATTATTTGAGGTGTACATTTGAATATGAATTTAGGCATGGCTCAGAGCTCATGTTGCATGAATTAACTGCCTTTTGCATTTTGGGGCATTTATGCAGTATGAATTCACGTCTTCAACTGGAGTCAAGTTGCAGTTATCAGTTTCTTTGATCACGTTCGGGTTCAAAAACTTTTCAAAACGTAGTTCTACGTATTCCCAATATTTTGTCCTTGTAACTAACTTTTTTAAACATTTTTAACTTTTTAAACATTTTTAACTTTTTTGATCACTTTGTATTATGTTTCAACGTATAAACATGTACATTAGAAATCCTTCAAAAATCGTACTAGGTCGCGATCGTCAGGATATTTATAAACTTTTCACTCGTTTTTATTTCCATTCAATTAATACGGATAGCTAGGAGGTAACAACCATGCCATACAACCACGATATAAAAAGAACGCGACGATTTGTTGGCCTCAAATTAAATTTGCTTCTACTGTCTTCATAACTGTCCTTCTGGCATATTATTGCAGACACAAATTTTGCTAACGAACCCTTAAATAATGCTCCTGTTGATGCTAAATGTTTGCTCGTATAAAATTTATGAACACGGCGCTAGCTAAGGAATGTGTCAACCAGAGGATTGTAAGAGGATAAACCCATTGGCGTCAGGTTTACTTACACATTGCACGGCGAATTTTAAAACCGTATATAATATTAAAAAAATAACTATTTGGTAAAAAAAAGTTAATTTGCGATGGTGCAGGTACAGAATTCTGAGCAAATGATCTTGTTCGAGATACAAAAGAGGAGTGGACCTGTGAGGTAATTTATTGTTTTGCTTTTCCAGAGGAGGAGGGCCAACATTGGGGGAACCTATTCGACCATAAGGAAAAATAATAAAAACAAGAACCAGTGTACCTGAAAGAGCTTACTGCACCTTCACAGAAAAGTACAGAATATGGTGATTTGAAGACGTACTCGCCCCAGTATCGAGTAATGAAAAGCAACATATGGGGCAAGAATAAACGCGCCTGTATATTTTAATTAGGAAGACATGAAAAAAAAAACTAATTAACTCGAGTAGGCTACATCCCAGTCCATGAATCAGAAACCTATCTCTTACCCGTACGTTCTTCTCGGAATAATGCAATTTTTTATAAACTTATCTGGCAAATGTAACTAGTTTATTTTTCATGCTTCTGCGAAATCGGTTAATTATTTGCAGCCTGGCATTTGCATTGGAAGATATTTCACTGATGAGTAGTGTCATTCGATTTCGACTCCCTCCAATTTGCAATGTATGATTGTTTACTAGCAGTGGCATGACATGTAATTAGAATGCTAAAACAGCCTGTATGCCAAACTATTAGCTATACAGCAGATAACAATAACGCTGTATGTACTGTATATAACAAGATTCCCTCACAAAGTTGCAGAAACCATAGCTGAAATTGCTAGTGAAATTTAAAAGGCCTGGTAAAATCAGGGAAATTAATTACATTGACATTGAAAATTAAAAGTCAGGGAAATTCCATCAACAAATCGATAATACATATGAGGCGTACACAATAACGCTGTAGCCCACATACATTTTATAAGCGAGCAAAAACGAACACATTTCCTTATACATGGTACTTGTACAAGCATTACGTTCTACTGCATCAGCAATACAAAGCAACGATATTATCTGTGGTCTAAAACCACAAACTAGCCAATCTGACATAATTGTAGATGTTGATTTAAAATCTGTTGGTGACATTTTCGGGTTAGTGCTTCGTATACTGTAGCTATACATGCTATAGATTGCAAGTAATGCAAGATTTTTCTTGCCATATTTTCAGTAATATTTTTGTTTCGATAAATAACTTTTTCTATACAATGTTATTTATTTCTAGTCATAATATTTGGAAGTGTAAGATTTTCCTTATTGTTTTCTTATGCGAACAGTCTTAATATCACGCTTCAGCAGACCCTGGTGTTCTTTTGTCAATATTGTGTGCTGAAATGAAGTTATCAGGCAGCTTAATACCCCGTTCAATCACTGCGTGATAGCCGCAAATTGCATTCGCCACCTCCCAAATCCAAATAATCGCAATTTGTGTCACGTGAATCAGTAGCTATCAGGCGAAATTGGGTATATCATTGGAATATGCTTACTCGGGGCATGTTATTAGGTCGTCTTCAGCTATCATTATCCGGCCACGCAGGTAATGACTATATTTATGGCGTCAATGAGGCAGTAATGTCGTGTCGGAGTTATGAGTGACGTGATGGAGGCATCATATATGGACTGGCTCGTTGTTGTTTAAAACCTCCATTTGATTTTTCTGGCCTTTGCTGCCCTTGCCCTCCCACCTGCATTACACCATTTTCGTATTTAGGGGAGGCCGACGAAACAAAAACTTTCAACAGTCTATATAATAATGCACGTGGCGAACAGGTAGACAAGGGAGCTATTACTACCTTGTTCAGTTAATAGCGGAAATTTTGACGACTTTTGTGCCCCGGGCCAATAGTTAAACGCAAATAGCCGAGCACGCAGGTCAGCTTGTTGCAAGGGAGTTCTAAACGCACTTGTAAATGAAATCGCACATCGATCTACAGCACGACCATGAAATAAAACCGGGTTTTAATTGCGAGGAGTGCGAATACATGTCCGATGAAGAGCACGGGTACAGTACCGTGTATGCTGGGTGTGCACTCGCATTCTACGATCGAAACGAAAGTTTGAAGGTGGTAAAAAGTAGCAAATCCATTCTAAGCCCATCAGTGTTTCACACCACAATTTTGGAGACCAACTTGCTGAGGATGGGCACTATCACCTGTATTTACTCTGGGTAAGTCAATTCCACAACATGATGCCGAAATGCTTCAAATACACGTGACATTATATTGTTCATGAGCTGCAATGTGGGGTAAAAAGTATTTAGAAGTTACTGATCCACTCGCCATTTATCCTTTACTGGTTACCTTAAATATTGACTATTCTGTATTGTGAATATACATGTACATAGTTTAATATAAAGCACGGATGTTGTATCTTTAAATTATTCTCTTCCTCCTAACATAAATCCCTGAATGTTCAGTAATGTTTGCTATCTTTTTATGGGACCTCAGATAAGTAATGTCTGCATGGTTAACTTAGATTGTTTTTATTGTTTTAAATAAAACAATTAGGGCACATTCGTGTGGGCATATAACATCATTTTTAATTTCCTGCACCAACAAATAAACCTAGGCTCGACATACTACATGTAAACTTTTTCTCCTACCAGAGTGTAACATAAATATCATTAAGGAAGGACATGCAATGTGTGTGCATTTCAATACTTTCCGCTAAGCAGTGATAATGCTATATACATGTATTATAATTGTGATTACAATATCTCCTATCAAAGTTTTTTACTGCTTATATGACCTATGCGATTTTTTAGTACACGTCTGACTCTACTTTGCCCAAAACTTTACATACCTTTACATACATCTGTGCTTTTTAAGGAAACCATCGATATATGAATAATATATTAATAATTACTTGTTAGCGTTTTATTAGTAGGTTTTCTCCTTAGCACATTTAATAAAGTAAAAGTAAGAGCCACGTATGCGTCATCATTTCAATGAGTTAAGACGTAATCAAGCAAGTTAAAGAAAGTAAACCAAGCACGCTTCAGACTTGAAGCAAATATTCATGTAAACTCGCATCTGCTGTGATGGTATAATGGAGCATTATTTCAGCTGAGTTAAAAGTTTGAATATAAGCACAGTGTAATACCACAAAATGTTTAAAGTGTTTTCCTTATCCCGCTATGTTAAGTACTGTATTTGCATATATAAATTAATAAAAGCTCATACATGCAGTGTGACTTCGCCAGCATAATTTTTTTTTTCTTAAAAAATGTTGTGTTTTTTTTATTTCGTGAATGCGTTATCAGTATTTAATTAAGCTGGTACCCTGATAACGGAATAACTTTCTCGTTAAATACCAAAAGTTGAGTTTTACTTGCCACGTATGCATGTATACAGTGTAAACATGAACACCTCTAAGCCATTTTAGTGGTTTAAGTGTGTAAGCCATACTTTTTAAAACACACTAGATGTTATACGTATGGCTGTGAAAGATAACTTTCAGCAATCGGGAAATGGACTTGAAATAAACGATATGACAGAGCAAATTATCGTAAATTTCGGGATGCCCCTTTATGTGGGCAATCTCGCACACACCGGAAGTAAAGTGTGGTTGCCAAATGACAGGGTTAATATATAAAAAGTGCAATATTAATCGTGCAGTGCAACAGCAGCTTCCGGGGAGGAACTTGCAAAATCAGCTTGAAAAAAATACGTACAATTGCGCCTAATACAAATATTAAGAATTTGAATTAAATACATACAGTGGGTACCGCTTAATGTGGTTGCGGATGATGTTATCAACCATTTATTGTTATCGGAATTGCCCAGTAAATCAATGCGTCTTGACACAATTTGTTAAACAACCATATTATCATATACAGTGTATTTGTTTCCTTTTTTTCACGCATTCGGCTTATCGAATCATCCGGTGCTTGCTATCGAAACAGCCTGGTCCCAACGTGATCACATTAAGCGGTCCCACAGTATTATGTTATTGAAAGGGAGTTTCCAAATACAAAATATTGGGGTCTGTATATAAACCGCCTACGACAAAACATGTAGATAATGAGTGTCTATATGACCACCTGCATCAAGTTAATTAATGCTTGGGCTGACAATTAATTAGCTGGCCCAAAATCACATGTCTTTCATACATTGAAAACCACGAAATTATCTCCCGATTATAATCGCGTTGTGCAATTGGTAAGAGAGACGTAGTAAATTCACTTAATTGCATTCCTTTAAAATTAAGTTGCACAAATTATGAGTACAATATCATCGTAAATTCTCTGGACAGAACGACTGAATGGCAGGCTATCAATGAACCGATGTCTGCGTTCGAGTCATCTGTAGCCAATCAAATGTAAATGATAGTAATGGGTCGAAAAAACAATACATCTTTGGTTTAAAGCACAGATATTGTATGTCCACTTTTTCAAATTGTTCAGAATCACGTTTTAAAAATTTTGTTTTCTCTTCATGTAAAACCCCGATTATTTCAATACTTATTGCTTTCTTTTTATGTGATCTCATTTGAGTATGTTATAATTTCATGAAGGTATTACTTCGATATTTTTAGCTTAAAAAAGTGTATACATGTATACATGTGGACGTACACGTATTTCATCATAGGCACTTCCTGTATCCATAAAGACCCACTGTAGTGTTGCTCCAACCAAAGTTATATAGGGTACAATTACAAATATACAATATACAGTATGTGTGTAAGGACTTCTCATCAACCAGTTGTTATACCACATAATGAAATTGCGATTATCTTCTTTCAGTGTTTCGTACAAATATGATGTATAACGTGCATGTAGCTATGCCCTATGTGCCAAAAACTGGACGTGGACTTTAAGAAATCGACATGTACATTATGCAAATATCGGAAACGAAGAAAAAATGTTGTTACTGGTAATGTTGAAATGATCTTGATCGACATAGCAAATGTGATTAGTTTCATACTTTGACTATAGAAGCTAGATGTAGCGAAGGAAACATTGTTGAAGTATATACATGTAAGTCATTTATGCAAGGTCTGTCCAAATGCATTCCAAACTTTAACCCCTGTACACCTGTTGACCATTTCATGAACTGTTTCCAAACGACTTCAAATTAGCGTGTACGATCATGGTAAAGGCGTGTAATCGTATAAGAGCAGTGATGATGGTTGAGGAAGCGTTGGAATTTGTTGGAGGGTTTGACTGGCACGCCCTCGTGTCACTCGATGGCCTGATGGAGGCCCCAGGCCAAATTCTCCTAAATTCATACAGGTAATTGAATGCCTCAGTTATACCTCCTTCATAGGAGGCCAGGGCGGGATTTTGACAAATAGTTAAGTGAGAAAGGGAACTGTTTGTTGGCGGATTCTACATCTCTTACCCTTTCAATTAGTGTTATGTTATGTTAAGGACTGGTATTTCGGTGGAAAAACTCAGCCAGGCCGATGAACCCTAGTCATATTCAAAATACCGCACGAATAACAATCTGAAGAGTTGAAACCGGGAGGTAATGGGCGCGTTTTGACAATGAAAAATATTCGAACAGCTCTGTCGGTTCGTTAAAAAACGAAAATGGAAGTAAAAACTATGGCGTAATCTATCCACGTCTGCCAACCAACGTCACATGATTCTTCCAATGTAACATGACCTATAAATAAGGACACCCACCAAATTCTAATATTGAGCAGCTTTGCTTTGTCCGTCTATGCATGCTATGCAATAATTCATGTAGTGTGTTTATTAAATAACTTAGTTCACCAGTGTATCACTATGTTTACATGCAATCTATGCATCACTAAATAAGACTGCCTTACATGAAGCCACTAGAGAAGTGAGTTAACATGACCTGCCTTAAGTCTGTTAAAACTACTACATACTTATTTGTAGATACTTGTATGTAATATAACTAATATATATGTAATATAAATAACTAGTGTAATTTATTACAGTTACCAGAATTTACAATTACATTTTACATTGAAGGTGAAATCACTTGGTAACTTCACAGTCCAAATTAGAGCTCTAGCTAGGGCACCACTGCATACCTGTACACCTTAATGGACCTAGTTTTATCTCAACAAACCTTAATGATCTCCATGGGAATTTGCCACCCCTTGCTCTTGCAAATTCGATTTTGATGGCCTGTAGACCTACTTTCCACGAGAAACCCACATCCCCTAGCCTAGTTGTTATACCCCAATAAGAAACTGGTATTATATTTAGACTTCGTCAATGGATTTTCAGCTTATCGCGGGGCGAGGTGTCAGCCACAATAAACTTGTCCACTGACTGTACTTGTATGTGGGAATGTCCAGAAGCCTGGTCCTATTCAACCGAAGAATGAAAATAGGTAATGTCGGTCGAAATTAGAAGGCGAATCCTTGTAGCCTAATCGCGAATTCCTGGGGCACTAAGTAAGGGCACTTCAGATTGTCAGTTGATAACCAGTGAAAAGGGTCATAAATTCGTTGGTTTGCTATTCCAAATCATGCTTTTCTTACCCCTAAAAATTCCACAGTTGGCAAAATAATCCTGCTCTGAGGTCGCCAAGCTTTAGGACGTCTAGCAGGTCTCCCAACAAAATTTATTGAAGAATAGAAGAATTTTTATGCCAACATGCTTTATGAGCCTACCCCAACAACGAGTCTCACGCTGCAGTGTAAATATCACCAGTTTAATTTGGCAAGCTGAGTAAAATTTGATGTATTTTTGCAATTCATATTAAAACTGCTGAGCGATTTTATCTTTCTCCTATAATCCATAAACAACTACAAGTCACTTACTAAATGCACATCTACTATTGGTGTACCAGTGAAACCAATACAACCTAATCAGCCGAGATTAATGAAAGTACAGGTGGATTGAAAGAGAACTGATCACTTTCAAGGTTTGTGAAATCCAAATTTCCCACATCGTATCCTTAGCTAAGTGACCAATTTATTTTCCCACACCTTTATCCTAGTGGTAAATTGGAAGAGTGGTATGGACTTCAGAAATAATAAAAATGTTTTATTGGCCATCATTCTCAAATATGTTCAATTAGACCTCAACCACCCAAACTGACTACGAACAAAGCTGTTAAACCATGACAAGTTGCCAATCATAAGCACGAGATTTTATTGTTTTATGGCTAGGGCCATTAATACGCAGTTGAACAGTGTGTAACAGCTAATGATGTCTTGCAAGCTGCATGGTAGTGGGAAGCAACAAGAAGCCAAATGAATGAAGAGTAGAAGTGTAAATGATCAAGCTATAACACGGGTAATTTACTAATTTAACTAATTACAATTCGTTACTACTAGAACTGCTCGCCTTTTCCAAGCAATGATCTCTTTCGAAAAACAAATACCGTGATTTAAATGACGCCAGAACATACTCAAAAGATAACTTAAGGCAACCAAAGACATTCGCGCATTTAATTTATGAGGCAGGCATCTAAATTGGCCTTAATATTAATGCGAAGTTATTGTGCTAGCAAGGGTTTAAATAAAAGACAAAATTATGACCAAGAATAATATTAAAAACAAGTTGTTGGCGCATTCCAAAAAATAATACATGTGTGTCACATAAAATAAATCAATGAGTTTAGATGGAGGGGTCTACTCCGTCGACTTTGTAACCAGCCATGTGTAAGCGCTTTGTCGCAAAAAATATATTTCTTAAAAGCCTCACTGGATTGCGACTTTTCTGGAATAGTGCAGAATCAAAAACCGGATATCAGCTAATTCAGTAAATTAACAGTGTTAAGGTATTACGAGTTTCAAGCTTGCGAAATCTTTGCAGGCTGAGTAATTCCCCTAAGCACATATTTACCATTTATAAGTCGTGTTGGAAACGCTTACAAGTAACTTAAGCTTAGATTATCCAAAAGCGAGAATTACCGAATTAGCATGTTTTTCACTTTTTTTTCCAATTGTATAGATAAAACGACGGCTTGTGCTACATGTATGTTTACATATTAAAACCAGATCCATGCCGCATATTTACCCAATCTGACATTTGGGGAGCTTTCGTGCATCTGGTTTTGGATTTACAACAAACACGTGAAACAAGCAGTCACGTGCTCATCTCAAGTTATGAATGTTTAAGCTGTTTGCATGCCATTTGCAGCGACTTAACTGGCTTCATGGTCTGAAGTGCCTCAAACCACCCGAATGCAGATTCTCAAATCAAGCACATATGTACTGAAGTCACCCAAAGACAGACAGAACAGGTGTACAGGCTTGACTTACTTAAATTAAGGTGCCTTAAAGTGCGGAAACTGTCGCCTGTAGCGAATATGTGCTTCTATATTTGTTTTGCTCCACCATCCAGGGTGGGGATTAGCGAAGCCGCCATCCCCACCCTGGAAAATATCCTGGATCAGTCAATCCCATATGCAAAAGTAATGTATTTCGAAATACATTGCAAATTGTAAAATGTATGGCAAATGTATTTTTCAAAAAAAGCTCCATGATAAATGCATTTTAGAATGCATTTACAATCCATTATGAAATACATTTATGTCTCAATCTACATATATTCTAAAATGCATTTATTTTCCATATGGGATGATTTGCTCGACTTATAAAATGAATGCATAATAGAAATTGGTGCCACCACTCCTCTGTACTTTTCGCCCATCTAGCCTACACATACGTACTGTTGTACTCCTGCTCCGACACAAGCCATGCACACATTACATGATGACCTTGACCATTTTAAAACCACAGACATTCCAAAAGCCAATTTGGCGCCACCCCGTTATCCAAAAACAATAGATGGCGCCGTGACCTTGAACTTGCCAGCGGCAAGCGTTCATCATCAGGGGCCATCATGCGCTGGACATCCATCATCCTCGATGTGCATGTTGATGCAGTACCGTTCTGGAGGTACACTGCCATCCGAGCCAGCCACGGTGCTTCAAGTTTTTTGCCCACCACGATCCCGTTACTAGTGCCTCCATTTATTTCATGCTGGAGACAATTAAAATTGCCTGCATGAATGCCCGCCTAGGTCTATATATATCTTGCGTGGCACACACGAGATAGTCAGATTGGAGCAAATTTATATTACACGGAGGAATCGGGAGACAAAAGCTGGTGGAGCAAAAAGGGTTGAATCCCCGAAACCTGGGGAGGTGGTTAAGCGGAGGAATTCGGCACAGGGAGGGCAAAAAGCTGGCAGAAAAAAGTGGAATGGACGAGAAATTGAAGAACTGCATGTGTCTAGCTGGTTGTTGGAGAAAATCTGGCCATCGTGGCGGGCGGTCATCCTGATTAAAATTCATGCCACGTCGGGTCCGTTTTATCCGAGCACCCCAGATAAGTCGACTTTTATGCTCAAAATGCCTGTA
Source organism: Cylindroiulus punctatus (assembly GCA_034695085.1). Classification (NCBI taxonomy): domain Eukaryota; kingdom Metazoa; phylum Arthropoda; class Diplopoda; order Julida; family Julidae; genus Cylindroiulus; species Cylindroiulus punctatus. The sequence goes on from JAQFYZ010000015.1 coordinate 101,139, forward strand.
GAACGACAAGGGGGCAACACCGGGCCCCCTGACTTCAGTCCCTGGACGTGTTCATGCAACGAGGCTTAACGATTCGATGCTATCTGCCTTTGTTGCACATTCTGGGACTACCATTTTTTTGGCGAGAAAACTGGAGGGAGACGGGGTGAAACAGAAGAGTGACCATTCGTGGAGATTAGCCGGCTACGAATCCAGGCTGCGAATGAAACAACCCCTGAGCGGCATAATCTGCGCCAATCTGCTGATAAATAAACTGGATACGCCGAATGGAGCATGTGAGCAGAGAGAGGAAATAACTGCAGCAAAGAACACCGAGCGACTTAAAAATCCACCAGCCTGGAAAACATCCAAGTTTATGTCGGGTGTCAAGTACACGCTCGCAAACATGTTTGTCAACCCAAAAATGTACCTCTTTAGTTTTGCATCTTAAGCATCTTGTTTTACATCGATGGCCCTCGAAATCCAGTCGCGAAGCATTTTTATAGCTGCGAGCTAGGACGATTAACAGAATGCGTGGACCTCCATTAACTGCCAGAATCTTAGACACTGTAGGGAACGACCAAGATGTTGTTTACCATCTCAGCCGAGGAGCTGCGCACTGCCATGAGATACAAATCTGCCAATGATACAAACAAGTTGTATCGCAATCTAGTTTTCGGATTAATTGGCAGAGAATTTATCGAGAAGTTCTAATTTAGAGGAGGGAAACCAAGGAGGATGGTAAAAAAGTGTGTGCTCCAAATGGAATTCCAGGTTCTTTCGGATCCATATTATGGGTCTTATTTTTTTGCATGCCACCAGGCGTTGGATTCCTTCCAAAGGAGAAGCTCATTTAAGAAATTCAATTTAACAATGATAATGTACGATGTATTATGGTGTCCCACCTGATTGGGTTGAGGAGTCAGTTCCCTACAACCTCTATCCATTTGCTGATAGGGTATATACCGAGTTGAATTCAGAATTGGATCGATTCAAATTAAGACCAGCGTTTCTATATACCACATAAGTTTTCTCCAGAAATAAAAATGCATTTAAAGGAAGTTCCTTACTAAGAAATGGGCATGTACATGTACATGTAGCTTATATAAAAGCAGCTCAGACCCAAATTCGTCAGCCGAAAAGCATTTAAAAAACGGAGTGATTTTAAGATGACAAGAGGGACTGTACATGTGAGTGGTCTGTAGACCAGCGCCTAATTCCTGCCCTTGGCAGATTCCCTGGTAAGCCTTAGATCTTTTAAGATGGATTTTCATATTGAAAGCGTGATGATGAAGAAAAAAGGCGTCATCAGTTTTCCCTTAATCCTTTGAAGTCCCACCTAGATAAACAAGATAGAATTTCAAAGTTCAAATCATATATATAGCTATAAAATTTAAATAGCACCTATTGAACGATGGCAGACATGGCAGCAGCCTTGAGAAACAAATGCTCGCGTTATAGCAATTCGCTTCTTACCTTAGAAATCAATGACCGAATAGCTGATTTATACCCGACTCTAGGAAACAAGACTGATTTTTCACCCGAAAGTGGCCTTAATCCTCCAGTGGAAGCTTGCGTGTCTGCTAATTAATACAGCTTTTTTACCAAGATTTCCATCCATTACAGCAATTTTCCGCTTGGATTTCTAAAACTACCATTCCAAGTAACAACCTGAAATCGCTTAGCAGGTCTAGTGCATTGGTCAAATCCGAATTATTTATGTAGTGCCGACGTGGTGGGTCAATATTGAGTGACAAGGCTTCCAAGCACTGAATCAAAAGCCTTTCGTTCGGCAATTAATCACATGTTGCAAACGATGGATTCCTATCTTTGCTCAAAAATGCTTCGAGCCATCGAGCACGTTGGAATTTACAACTTGGAGAATTTGCAACGATGAATTCGCGGCGATTGTTGATCATGTTACATGAGATACATTTTTATTTTCTCATTTTTGTGGCACTTTGAACCTGTTGATATTCAAATCTGCAATTGATATTGCTCTCGTTCCATTCATTGTAAGAGTATGCAGTTAATATTATCAGACATAATTTTTAAAGGAAAATTTTATAAAATCGCTAATGAAAAAGAGCATCGTGCATCACGGTTACCAATCCACTCATAACGGCTGGGCTCGTAAGTGGACATTACTTAAACGTAGTACCAAAATTGCAAACATTTCCTTCTTCAATAGAAAAACAATAACGAAGGGAGGTATCACGTAGACAAGCAGAAAAGAAAAACTGACCTCAAAAGTTAAACAGAAACAACCTTCGAGAACCGGTTGTTTTAATGAAGAATCAATTAAGGCGTGAGCAATACATCATCATGGGATGCTATCATTTTTCGAAAATGGTTATGATTTCGTTTTCCGTGAAATCTTCAGCCCTTTTGGAAACGGCCATACTTTACGCTCATATCTCGGAAAATTGGAATATTTACAGGGTCATGATATAAATATAAGAAAAATATGACAAAAGAGAAAATTGTAATTTATGGTAATGAGCAGAGGTCATCGTCGACCATTGGCTCTTTTTGAAAAAGCTGGGTCTATCTGAAGGCATCATAATGTATCTGTAGCTGCATTTTGCACATAAACTCATTGCATGGCATGGGTGTTAATGCATTAGAAACAATCTCAATTTTAGTGACTGGCAGGAGCAAGTTTTTATACTTACACTATGTTATAAACTGTTACCTCATGTACCAACAGGCAAAGGTCGGCGTGGGAACGTGCCAGCACGTGCTGGTTTCGAGCGAAGAAAATGCTTATATTTCCTGCAAGTTATCAATGACTAATAGGCTAGAACAGTGCATTTCACAATTAATTAGTGCATCGGCTTATGTCACTGAATCTGCCAATAGCAGCTAAATTTATGTTGCATGCTTAGCTGTTTCACCATTGTGTTTATCCTATTCTGATCTACATAGTTAACCTAAAAATATAAATTCTGATAGCTGCACCGACCCATCAGGCAATCACTGCCAGCTTACGAGCCATTAGGAGAAGCCCTATTTTTTCCATTTTGCAAACATGAAACATTAAAGTTAAAGCAACATGAATGCAAACATAAAAGTTCCTCCATCATTCATGTATGGCGTGGTTGCCATACACGATCTGGCTTTTATCAGTCCAAGCCTGTTTTAGAACTTTATGAACGTACATACGGAGACCTTAAAAAAGATAATCCTTTTGTAATATTCTCAAGTGAAGACTTGTTCGTTCAGTGCTGCCCTTAGAAACAGCCATACCTGTTTGCAATCAGCGTCCAAACTTGCCTTCGCCTTCTAATTGGGAAGTTTTGCTGCACCTCCACCAGACTGAAACATATTTCACTCGTTATTTGACAGTTCGCCTACTCATGTATGATTCCCGTATGCATTACATCATTTGTTTGCGTCTGCTGGGGAAGAAATTCAAGAAAATTAGCAGCCATCATGAATGGTAAATCCTGTTGTTAAGTGTCATCTATAGTCTGCGTCCATGCTGATACTTGAAATGACTGTGTGGCTGCGAGGGGAGCAGTCGAAATTCCTACTGCAGGTATTCCACTCGAGAAAGGGAGAGAAAATTCTGCTTATAATTCCAATGGCTTAGTGCATATTCCACCATAAAAGTGATTCATATTCATATTGAAGGTCATTTTACCCCAAAGGTTATGTTAGCAAAACTGGTAAAACCTTAAGGCCACTGTTTGAACCTGCACTTTCCCTCGTATCTCCTGCTGTCCAAATTCTTTATGTGTTCTGTGTAAATCCTGTCACGTGTTCGGTAAACAAGCCCTTGTTGCAAAAAAAACCTTCTCCTGTAAAAAATTCTACCAAAAGCCAAGCATGCCGAGCAAGCCCGTGTTTGTCAGTCAATGTTGAAAGATACAACTTTTGGTTGGCACAAAAGTTTGTTGCTTCTTCTCATCTCTGGCTCCAGCAGTGCATTATGACAACGATATGGCGGCCGCCAGGACACAAGAGGGCCGGGGTTGGTAGGGGGTCCAATAGCTACAACAGTCATCCTCTTGCTGCCCCCAACTAATTTTTGTATGCTACATGCCTCTTAAATACCTGGCATTAAAAACTTAGCTTGTCCCTGGACTCCCTGCTTGCATAATTTGCTTTCCCCATTAACTGCAATGCGCATATGGCAAGTCAGGGAAAGTGTCCATCCCACGGTGAGCCAGAATGGTAACTCCAATAGGATTTGTGAATGTTACCCAAATTCTTTGTAAATCTCATGATCTGAAACATTTCTCGTTTTCATTCGCCAGTTAAAAATACCGTAAAAAACAATGGAAGACTTAAAGAGAAAAGCATTCAAGTAACAAAATATTGCAAAAAGTAGTTAATTGATGTGACGTGATCTGCGAATCAAGATAACGAATATTCAGAAGGTCACCTAAAATAAAGCCTTTTAATATTGCTTCATCTATGCTCATTGCATAACGTATCAAACTTTACTGCGAGCTCGTATGGACTGGCCTATAAAATCGCATTATCTCAGAAACATACTGTACATGTATGTTTGGCACATACATTGGAGATCCTATTAAAATTTAAAACTTCCATTCAGATTTTGTATTGACTTGTTTGGTTCGTTATGTTCCCAATTGATTATCAACGAATTTCTATTCACCAATTGATTAATGGTATTGGTTTGATCAAAGAACCAAATTAAATAACAGTTTGTCTATTGTTTCGCATCTTTGCATTATCAATTAAAATGAATTGTGGAAATAATTTATACATCAATGCATGCTGTCATTAAATCATGAATAAGACAATTTCCCGGCGCATTTTTCGACTAAATCACACGCGCATTTATTTTTCCACAAATTATGGAACTTTTTTTTTTCATTTTCAAGATCCCGAAATTTGCTACCAGTCATTATTAACTTGCAGCGCAGCGTGAAACGAAATAAACGGCAATGAGCTTGCAATTTATTTTTATGAATAACTAGCAAAAACTGCATGCAACAACACACCTGCTCGCATTTACTTTCAAATGGTTCCGGCATAAAATTAGGAATTGACTTAACAATAGCAGGCTTTCATAAAATGGCCGTATTTTAATTCATGATCGCTGGTATGGGTCCGAGTTTCGGTTTAGCGTCACCATTGCAATACTAACAATTAAGCTAATTTTGAGGAGTTTTATAAGACATGTCTGGCCATTTCCCCACCCGCTGCTCCAACAATTTACTATTACAGCATGCTTATCAAAATAAAATCGGTTAGACCGCTTCGAACTTGCAACAACAAACCATAATTTTCCTCGCAGTTATTTTTTTAAACATCATTCGAAAGAATGTTTAAGCAGGAAATGAATTCCAGGCGTTAACACTGAGTACGGCGCAAATATGAACAAAAACAAATGTTCAGGATTAACCAGGATGAGAAAGATCTTGGTAGTGATGTAATTACGAGTATATTTGAGCATCAGTATGACATATATGTTAAAACGTGCTTGTATTGTTAATGAGTTCGTCAAATTTTTCGGTATAAATTAAATAATTTTTCAAACTCATTTCAAATTTCATTCCCGTTCTGCAAATCAGGTGGTGGTAAAAAGTAATATAAATATGAACCATAGCTGACCATATACAGTATGTCAACTGTATGCATAATTGATGTTATTATATTAAATAATGAGAACTTGGCAGGAATAAACTTGTACGCAATATAAAATGAAAGGAGTCATTATCATACATGTAAGCTTAAATAAACTGTATGTTGATATTAATTTTTTAATAAATATTTAGCGAATATTTTGGCAATTAAATAATAACCATCATTTATAATGGTACACACGTTATATGACTTTATAAAGTCGTTATATTGTTACATTTTCCATATGGTCATGTATGCACTCCTAGTAATGGTCATAACTGCATGACTTACACATTATCATAGATGGTATATTAACCCATTTACACTGTATGGCCATCTCAAACTTTTCCACCCAGGGTACGTCAAAACAGCCAACATATATTTTTCGCTTTTTCTCCCCAATGCATGTGTCGAAACAAGTAAACAAAGTTCAATCCATTCAGAAACCAATTTCAATGGTAGCAATTACAACCGAGATCTGTTCCACCAGGTGTTTCTCCCAAAGATAAGATTGGAGCGGAGGAATGGTCACTGCTGATTACCTATTGGAATTCCCTAGAATAATACTGCATAGAACTAATGGGATTACCGAATTGCTGGGTAAGTGTGCTGCATTGTCTAACCCAGTGCCAACAACCTCCGCCTCTTTTCATGTAACATCAAAAGCGGTCTAGGTGTTCAGAGGTGCATGGAAGTAGATAGCAGCACTGGGTCTGGTGGAATATTTAACGGCTTCCTTTTTTATTAACTGAGCAAAGAAGCAAGAAACACGTGTATGTGTAGGTAGAAATACCATAGTACGAGGGGCTCAAGAGAGGTTAACCCAAACCGAGACCTTGAACTACCGCCATTTGAACGCCAAATGCTCGCAAATCTGTAACACCCAACTCCTCGCCTCGTAAACAAAGGATTAGTTTAATTAACAGATATTAGTCAAGCATCATTTAGTGCAGTCATTAACTTCCCAGGCACCCCCTTTAATACAATAACAGTCGTGCTAAACAAATCGGCGAAAAGTCGACATTCTTTAGTCGTGCCCATTAAGAAGAACCGATTTTTTTCCTGTAGAAAAATACAATAAGCTCACTCACTTTCTAGCCAAAGTCACACCGAATTAACTTCAGTGGTTGTTTCAGTTGTTTCAGGTGTGTTCGTGGTCAGCAATAATTAAATATCATTTACGCAAACACTTCGACGTACCAACAACGAGGATGTTCCAGTAAACCCAGCTTGCCAAACTTGAAATAATTACCCAAAAATCCCTTCTCAGAAAGTCTTTCTTACTCATAGTTAAACCTACTTACTGTATGTAATTTTCCCCTATTTTGAGTAGCTATAACCCCATAACAACTGATCAAAGAATCGTTAGTTTTCCATTAACAGCTAATAATAATAATGCTGTTCCAGATTATTGGCACACATTGACTGATCACAGTCTTCAGAGAAAGTTCAATTCTGCAGTTTTATGGTCAATTTTAATGTGCACTTGGGTCACTTGCCCTAGGCTTGGGAAGCAAAACAGCCTTTTGCTTAACAATAGGCCCTATGTGGGCTCACTAAATTGTTCCACCATCATATGTAGTATGGGTCATATCGGTTTTACAGCTGCCAATTCCGCCGTTTATGTGAAATTTGTAGTTTTCTAATTTTGAGTTCAGCTTAATTCAATTAGAAAACGAAAGTAATTAAGCTCTTCTAAACCATTTAGCAGCAAGTTAGGACAACTTCTAGGAATTTATTATTAAAGCGTGTTGACTAAGTATTTGTTCAAATTATTTTACAAACAGGCAAGTCAATTGAAATCGACAGGTTGACAAACCTCGAAAATTCACGATGGGGACGGCTGACCTTCATGTCCATTCAGGGTCTTTTGCTCTCCAGAATGCAGACAGATACGTTAGCCCTCATCCAATCGTGCTCGTTTGAAATACCACAGTCCACATAACTCATGTTTCAAGGTGGATTGGCAGTCTGCTCTTGTTTCTATCACGACAAAAGGGAAATTCCTCTTCCAAACGCACATTTTAACCGGACGCCATGTTGGGTTCACAGGCGGCAAGAACAACCTTCTTGGTTAAAATAACTTACAAGGGCCATTCTAATAAAAAGACTTCCGCATATGAAGAAGGGGGAGGAGGAGGAATGTGTGGGCCACGCAAGGGACGATTCCTTCGCGATTTTAACATTCTTATTTTAGTTAAAAATTACGGAATAACGCGTAAAAGGGAAGGTATATTAGGTATTTTACGCCACGTGTTCAGGAGGTTGGGGTCAACTTACAGTGTTTAAGACTAGTCTATAGACCAACTTACGATTTGAATGGAGACATCGATGTCAACTCTGAAGATTCTACGGTATTGTAATGGGTCCATCATGCCAATGATACGAACAAATGACAAATCAATCGCGAATCATGACATCCTTGTGGGTGTTGACATTGACTTGTAACAGCGCCACCTAGTTATGGAATGTATGGTTGTCAAAATGGTCGTTCATAAAGTAAAGTCGCAGTATATTGACATCAAAGTGCATGTACTGTATACGCACGAACTAAGTTTACACGTAGGCTCGAATTTCTAAAGGATCAAAGTGCCAACAAATTAGTTAATTCATGCGTTATGACCTATAGACCAAGCCAAACAATATTCATGAAAATGAACACCTTAATAATATTGCTTTCTCAGAGTTCCTAAAACATTTCTCAAACTAAAAATTAATTAATTTCTAGGAACATAAAATTAGTTGCTTTTTATCGACCTCGTTTGAAAATACATTGTACGAAAGTGCAGTTAAAAATGCACTTTCGCATCAAATATCTAGTTAATGTACACTTACTTTTTCTTTTACAATGTACAGTGCACATGTATGTTTGGTGCATAAGAGGACATCGCATACTTACTTTAATTCTTTTTATTCTTTTAATTCCCACTTTTGATAGCCCAGAGATCAACTTGATCATTAAGACCAAGAATGAACTTGATATAAAAACTTTGCTGTTCTCAAACATGCTCAAGTGTGGTTTGAACATAGGAGTGAAAGGAAAAATGGACCTAATATGTACGAATAATCATATTGTATGATGTTAGTCAAAGTGAAAGTATTATGGAAATTAATGAAATATAGGCCTGAGAGTTGCAAATTGCAATTTTGCATGCCGCACCATTCTTCGATATGGTGATTTCACGGAAAATTTGCAAATTTCAACCTGCGTGCAAATTTTATTCTCATCGGCCAGGATCGAAGCCTGACTTTTCGATACGTGTTTTTTTTTTTGTTCCTTCGATACCTTTTGTTAATCAAATCCTCCACTTTCCATCTGTTGTTCCCCGGGACCATCTTGGGCCTTCTTTAAAACAACTGAGGGAAAACGATAACAAAGTCGCCGTTTGGTAAAACAAATGCTGCTTGGCTTTCAACATGAGAGCATTTTGGAAAGGACACGCAAGAGGCAATAAAAGTGCAGGAAGGTAGGAAGGTAGTAACTCATAGCTGGCAAGAAGACATTTACTCGGACAATAGTTCTAATTGATCACCTAGGGGACCAAGAACCATGAAAAGCAGCTGCGTCCAAAGACAACGACTTTTTATGGACGTCTACCTCGACCTGTAGTTTACAACATTTGTTACCTGGCACAAATTGTTCAACTGTTTCAGAAACTGAAACAGCGTAACTTACCGCAAAACCAAGGGCTCGTCTTGACTGTGGTTAAAACCTACAAGATGTCAGCGTTATAAAACGAAAGCGATGCGGTCAAACTTCAACTTTGAATGGCAGGATGATGGGCTTGGTGGCATTTAATTGGTTCCAACCAATTAAACTATTTCTGAAGCAAGCCCATAAAATTCCAACATGGAGACATTCCCAACTCGTGGGACTTGATTTGCAGAGTTCTTGAAAATTAGTTCCGGTCAACGTGCATACCAGTGTTCTTCACAAGAACATGATGTGCATTTCTTGGGTGTCTTTAATTACAAAAACAGAACAGTCTGTACAATATCTCCCAAACCGTTAAAACACTTTGTTAGCAATTAAGGTTCTTGGCACCTAAGGAACACACGTGGAAAATGTCAAGTTGGTAGCCCTAACGGTTTGGGAGACCCCTCAAAACCCCTTAGAGGGGGAATATGAAAAAAATCCATTCTTGGTTCAAGGTTCTAGCCCTTACGGCTTGGGCTCAGCGTTGATGAGTGAGTGAGTGAGTGAGTGAGGACAATCGATTTTATATACATGTATACTGTATGTAGATTAAATCGAATTTCAATATCATAGGCTTAAGTTCAAACGGCATGCGTTGTTTTATGTTTCAATCAGTCTTTGGTATTGTTCCCATAAAAAGATCATCCTTAAAATGGCCTCCACGTGTATTACCCAACGCAATAAATTTAAAAAACATGAGAATTTGTTTGTTGGCCCCCCTTAGGCTAATTAAAAACAAGCTTTTTAATAGGAAAGTGGTTGGTGGCAGAAAACTTGTCTGAATCCAAGCAAAAGTGGGATTTCTAGATACGTGTAGTACTTTTGGAAAAGCGTGAGGGGGGGCCGTTCGGAGTACTGCTCGCCACACCGAGTGCGCCAAGGAATTTCAATGGCATCCATTCATCACCAGACCCAGGTAGAAGAAGGTAGAAATTAATTGCGCCGCCTGAAACACAAGGACATAACAACATCGTGATTCTTCAGATTGTTCAGCCATGTTTTCCGGCCTGGCTATTTATCTCTTCCATGCGAATTTTATGTGTCTGAACCCAACGGATGATCAAAAGCGATCAAAAATACAGCAGCTGAAGTCTGCTGGACAAGAATTCCAAATACACGTTAAATTACAACGCTTAAAGAGATCGAAAAGATGACCGATTGTCCCCTGCTCAGCACAGATCTTGATTAATTCGGTGACGTCAAGATTGTTACAGCGATCATGATCATCTCTTCTCCTTTTTGGGTGATCAATGTACCCGGTAAAAGAATTAAGAAAAATCAAGGGGTACCTGATTCATGTTTCAGAGCCTGTTCATCCCATACAACGATTAAATCATTGAAGAAATTAATTGTAATATTTTAAAGTATGTATGAATATACTACAGAGTATGCCCTGCTCCAAGTGTGAAGAAATAACTACTATATGTCAGATCTACAGATCTAAATACTAATGTACAACATGACCATTCGATGAAATGTTCGTTTATGTTTTAAACTAATTACAAAATCGCTTAAAAACTATAAAAAAAATATGTAAAATTAAAATATGGTGAAATGTACAGGTAAATACTAGTCTTGATCCGAACTAAATACAAGCGAAACGTTATTAGTTCAAAATTGTGCAACGTTTATTTACTAACTCTTTATTTATAACTCGTTTATTTTTCATCATTTTCACTCATCTCACCTACGAAAATCCGAAGCTTTTGTGTTGGATCATTGCTGTTGAACTTGTGTTACTGTTCATTTGTCATGATATCGATAACCTCTAAAAGCAAAATCGATGTACATTTTTCGTTTCGTTTTTGTATTTGCTGTGTCTATACAGGTACATAGCAGCCGCAAAAGTAACGTGACCTACCTACACGTTTCACCTCAGCCTGTTTTCTCTCGTTCAACATACTGCTTCATAACATTAAACATGACATTATACATATACAAAAATAAAAACTTGGCCGTGAGCTATAGGCGTGCCTAACCCGGCCCATTGCCCGACCCACAGACAGACGAAGGTGTTTAAAACCGCCCTTGGTGAGCGTATCATTTCAGCGAGCTGCGATTGTACCCTGCCATTTTTGAATTAGCCTCCCAGCGCCATCTGTCGTAAGTAAAACGCAACAGTCAATATGAGTGGCATTCACGCAAGACAGTGGTTGTCAAAGGCTTATAACTGGTCTGACGGACTCTGACTTACAGTATGTAAGATATAGTGTCCCCACTTATATTAAAAAAAATAAGTTTAACTTTAAAATTGATATAATGATTATAAGTATGATAAGAAGTGGTGTCGCATAATATGCTTTATTTTTTATGAAATACTGCCATGGCTAGCATGCACTAAAGAAAATTCACTGAAACATTCCACATGTAATGTGACGACCACCCAACAAATGACTCCGCTGACCTGCTGTGTCTTGACCTTTGTGCGACGACATAGAGCTTGTTGGCCATGTCACCGCCCTCCCTTCATATGCCCTATTCGGCCCTTGAGGGGAGTCCACCATGAAGGTCCATGAAACTAACAATGTTGTTGTGATGCTGGTAACGCTATCTCAATGGAGAGTTAAAACAGCAGGTGGGATTTCACAAAAGAAAAAATATATATTTTTCATGTAGTTTTTTTTTTTGTCAGATTATCAGTGAATCCAATCCCTGTTGAGATTCACAAAGAGATATGACAAAATTGATGTTGGCTATTGGATCTTAATAATTCGTAATTGTTTCGCAATAAAAGTCTGAGCTGGTTTTAAACAATTTTTGCGTGTAAATGTTAATCCATGTTACCATTGGCCACTATGGCCGTTCTTATACATGTGCCAGTTAATGAAATTGAAAAAAAAATGTTCTTAATTATGACAAATGTTTTTTTTTCCATATTGCCCGATACCAGTGAGACAACACTATTTTATATCGGTCTTAAGAGGCATAAAAATTGGTCAATAGGCCCTTCCTGCTGCTTATTTTCATTGTGTTTTGAACAATTGCAGCAATTTAGCCAATTTTGTTCTTCACTAGCAGCAGGCTCCATGTGGTGTAGTTGCTCAGTACAGAACGAAAGTATACGTTTAATAGATGAGAAAAAAGTTTAAACTTTTTAAAATTGTTGAAAAGAAAGAGATTGAAGGAAAAAATGTAAAATGGATGGTGTTAGAACGCTTTAGGGGGTCCCTGATGACCATCTCGCGAAACCTGCCCCAAAAAGTTCATTACATGCCCTATGGGTGGTACCTTGTAGATGAAGGCATAATTGGAAATCTTGGTATACAGTACTTGTACTTACTAGCATTTTCTTTTTACTCAAATTTTATGAAGTCCATCCTATTTCTTATCTGTTGTTGCTTATATAAAAAGATCTCTCAGAAAAACTGCGTTTGTTGTGAATGTTTTCAATTGCATATCTATTGTGTATTTACGGTAGGTGCTTTTTCAGTTACCTGGTAAGTTGTTTCATCCCTTGTGCATACAGTATGTCCCAAGATCGTACTCTGGGTCAAGTTGTCAAGTGGCGTCAGTAGTCAAATCCAGCTTGTCTGTTAGCAATATTTAATTTCAAAGATGTATTAGAAAATGAAGATACATGTCTCGGTACAAGAAATAACAAGTTTGACATTGAAAAACCGTATGAAAGTTGGAAGAGTTGAAATGAAATACAGTGTACACACGCACTTTACCGTTTTTTGTAAAATCCTCCATTTCGGAACACATTTTCGCGTACACAAATAACAAGTGCTACATGACTTCATTTTTTTTCGCATTCTTAGAAAAGCGTGGCCATGTACAAGTCGCTAGTCAAACACAAGTAATAAACTAACTGAGCGCTACGTGTAAAGTCTCCATTGTTAATTTAGTGATATTCTAGCCATCATTCAGTGAATACTGAAAAAATTCAAAAACGCTGCGCAGAAATGGAATGCGGCTTAACTTTGCATTGCATCACAATCCATTTCACATTCTTTCTGTAATTAGGTTAATTTTACTAATCGCTGATGAAGCCTTTCTACACTTGGGGGAACACATTTTCTCATCGCCAAATTTCTTAGTTTCTAGGGTTGACAGTACAGAGTTTGGTGGAATCTAATGCTCTTTAACGCCTCTAGTATTTTTTAAGTATTTTAACTTGATATGCAACTAATTACGTGTACCTGCAACCATTGCTTATCCACACATGACCTAATATTGATGAAAATATTTCCAATTATTCCTTTTGCTGTTACCCCTTAACTTGTGCAGCATAACAGTTTATTGCAACAGGCAGCGATGGATGAACTTTATGTAATTGAAACTCAAAAATGATGAAATCCATTGAAAAACTAGGAAGGTTTGCAATAATCACATTGATATACATTTAGTTGGAGAAATAATACACCAAATGTAATTCAGTTAAATACATTAGCGTTGTTAATGAGCCAATGAAAGAAGACAGTTACATAATTATTTGGGCTACGTTGTATATTTTTATAGTTTTTACGCCCCCGCAGTCTCAAGTAGTAACACAGTTTTACGACTGTTAATGCACTTATTATCAATTAAATGTATGGTAAAAATGGAGAAGCAACAGCATACACATAAATCATGATTAATACACTGTATAACGGGCTAATTATTTTTAGTCAATCGAAGCGATGAATGGATGAATACTGTATGATAACGGTAAATATTACCAACTATTTGGAAATCGTTAGAGTGACACGTGTTTGAAAGGGACATCACAGAGAGCACGATGGCTTTAAAAAATGCTCGAATATGAAGTTATGAACTAACGATATCTACTTATCTAATGCTATTGGTGTGGGCTTGCTTATTTGTATCATTGCCTTTTAGCGGTTAGGACTATAGTTTAAAAAATATATATTTCAACTCAATAAATGGAAATCGATCCCCATCTGACGCCAAACAAAATTCACCAAACTTTCGGTCTTTGCTAATGCGAACCACATTTCAAAATACAAAACCTAAACTTAATAAATAAAATGCGAACGCATGCAGTCTTCCAAACAAATGAAAATAATTTTTAAATACCTCTCTTTCCTCAAGTACTTATTAAATGAGATCAATCGCATTTAGTTACCATGAAATGATCGAAACTATTAATTCATTGTATTTTGTTACACTGTGGAAGCTTCAAATTGAAGTTTTAACTATGATTCCTTAGAACCAAAGATATTTTTTTTTAATTGTTACCAATGCGAGGATTTCCTTATCGACCGTTTAACGATTTGATGATTTTGGATGGTATCGTCAGATTGTGGAAGAAATAGCTAGAGATATACTGAGAATGTAGTTATGGATTCCTCCTATGGGAGGTACGGTTGTGGATACATGTACATGCAATGTATTGTGGAAAAACCTGATAGGCACTGAACGTTTTTTAACAATTGGTTTTTTTGTTAGCAGTACTTTACTATAATTTACAATTACACTAGATAGTTGTGGTTCAGATGGACAATAAACCCAGTTTTGGTTTGAGGACTCAGCCATACAATGAGTACAGGTAACAAGTGGACGGGCTGCACCCCAGTAGAATATAACAGGGACGTTCGCAAATGCAGCCACATACTGTCTTTCTCACTGCCTAACCTGCGTTTGCCTAAATGATAGATGTTTAATAATGAGGGTTTAAATCACATTGATTAATGCATGATTAATAACGATAATAACCATGAAGCGTTCTCTTCATCTCATCACACGCTAGTCATGGAACCTGTAGAAATTGATGATAATTGGAACGCCTTGGCCCCTGTGGGTGATCACAACCCTATATTGTTTGTTTATTATTTTAGGGCATTTGTTAATCATTGTCATGGTGATTTTTTCAGGCAAGCATGCTAATGTCATCTATACTTTAATTTATGGTATTTCCGGTGACAAAGATCATTAAAATGTCTTTTAAAACTACCATGGAATGCGTTTAAGGCTATACAATGGTATATGCCCGGCCAATTTCAGCAGTTCAGCTTATACAAATCAAAATTTGGCTTCTCCTAACAGCTCGCGGGCTGACAGTGATTGCCTTGGGGACTGGCAGTTTATCAAAAAAAATTGTAGGTGTCCTTATGGTTTGTTAGGTTAGTTTGAACACACACAAAAATTAAAATAATAATAAAAATAGGAAATTCTGACAGGTTGGACATGTCAATCAATCTTGTATATTAGTCAAGTACAGCTGAAACACATGTACATGCATAAATATCATGACATTGTGTACATTTAAAGCGGAGCATATACAGTGTACAGCAGTTTATAATAATAAAAATCCATTTTATTCCTATTTTTGTTGAAATCTTTGTTATTTCGTCTCAAAATATGCGTTAGTTTTTAACGATGCCTTGAGAATCAGCGTTTATCATGATGTATGCTTTAACTTGCCTTTTAGAGCTCAAAACAATTTGATTAAAAAAGAGTAATGCGGCGAATGACATACAAATTGGAGTTTAGATCATGCATGCGATACCTTTATCACTTAATAAACAACTCGCCTGGGGCAAAAGATCGAGTTTGTTGTGCATATGAAAGCACAAAACCTTGTATCGCTAATGAACTAACTAATGATGCTATAAATATAAAGTATACTAAATATAGAAAAATGCGAGGTTTTCAGTATAAGCTCCAACACAATATCTACTCTGCAATAGCAACATACAACGAACAGGCAAACATATGCCTCAGTTCTTCTTATTCTAGCATTTCTGAAGTCTATATACTTTATTACGTTTTGGTATTGATGCCACACTAGAACTCATGCATATACTCATGCATGAGGCAAAACTACTTAAACATGGCTACATGAAGTAATTTTCACCTCAGGCGTACTTCATAACAAGTAGTGTTGTTACATATTACCCTAATGCCATATGGACATGTTCAGTTACACTATACGAGCAATACGTACGGTATATACTCGTTCCTATGCATTTACACCCAGAATTAGGAATAGATACGGTACTTGGAAACCCATACATTCATAAAGGACAAAAACTGTTCGATACTGGTAGCAATTGCGTTTAAAATCGAAGCGTTTGAAAGAACATTGTAACAACTATATGATAGAACAAGCTAGAGATCAAATCACAGATAATTAAAATTGTAAAGACTCCAAAGTGAACTTAGATAAACAGACTCACAACACCATTGTAATCTACTGAGCAGTTCAGTTTACGCATTAATATTACTGAAGTGGTAATATTTCCTAAGAAAGTCATGTTTTTTCACATATTTGTATGCTTCGATTAAAACCTTTGTTTCTCAGTTGGTTTTGATCTGTATTAGGCCTATTATCAAGGGAATATGCCTGAGAAGCCGTGGAATGTCAATATTCATACTTTATGATACCCAAAATTATTCAGTAAACAAAAAAAATACAATTATTCTTTATACTGAACTAAACACGCTTGATAGGTAGGAGGCAATTTATGCGCTTTAAAGGTTTCAAAAAAATAATGAAAAAAATTTCAAGATCGTTACTTTCTGTTATGAAAAGTCCTTGTTTGTAAAATGAAGAATTGTATTTAATCACGTTGTTTGTGCAATAAGAATTATGCAAAATTGTATGCAGACTGCATCCTGGTGTTTTCACGTGTGACATTTTCTATGAGCATGCTTATATTTTAAAGTAAAAGACGTGGCGTTTACTAAATTGGGTTGTGAGGTTGACGATAGATGTTAAAAATGTCATTACACCCGGTGTGTGTTTCAATCAAAGCATACAAGAGACAGAAGCGCTTAATAAATTCTAAGTATTTACGGGAGTAAGACTTTGCAAAACTCGATGACCTTATCACGATTATTAAGTAGATAAACCTAACTAACACGCAGGTATCACACTTGGAAATAGTAGCTGCCAATTTTAATTGCCATTTCCCCCAAACCACAATTTATTTTAACTTAATGTTAAAGATGTAGGTTCTCTTACCAGTAAGTCAAAAAGCAGTTGGTGAATAAGGCCAAATATAAGAGGTAAAATGGACCAATTAAAGATGTAGAAGGTGACAATTTCAGTTGGTGACTTCAATCGTTTTTTACAATTATTGTTAAAATGCCTCCAGTTGCATAGACTGGAATCCAAATCGGAAATAAACAGTAAATGCACACAACCAATCATAGACATTCGTAAATAGTCTTCTGTTATACTTCTAAAACATTAAAATTGGTACTAAAATTACCTCAAATATTTATTATCAAGACCAAAGATATAGTTTCACATGTATACGTGATGCCCGTAAAACGCCATCAACACCAGATGACACTAGTTGTCCACTTGCAGTGTTATACACTAAATTTGAGCACAGACGTTAATGTTAAAACGATGGCTTTCAAGCGATATTTACAGATGCGAATAATTAATCTGGGTATGACATAATGCACATCTCAGAGAATATAGTTGAAAATACGTAACATATGATGAGGACATCGAATAACAAATGGCCTCTTTAACAAATCAGACCTGACCTCGTCATCGGTAATGGGAATAATAACAACGTCTGAGTAACAACGCTTTTCAAAACCACGTTGGGCTTGAAGCAGATATTGGACATTTGTTCTATCACCATTGGTGACGTAACGATTTGTTATTCCAATAATCCCGCATAAAACACCCATTTTATCACGAAAACGAAGCATAATATATGCTACATATGAATCCAAGAATTCCATTGACTCTATATTAATAATAATCGAAAACGTTACTGATTACTAGATTAAATAGATGGATATTTGGTTAACAGTATACATTTTACATATTAATCAATGTGTTTATTAGTGTCTGCATCATCCCTTTAATAAGCCGTTGTTATTTTCGAGCTATCATTACCCAATGATGAAAACCCCCATTTCTTGTGACGCGATTTTTCTGAAGATGTCTATCACGATGTAATGTTTTATCGTCATTAGCAAAGTTAATAAATATATAAGAATAACATGAATGATAACGACTCTTGAGTAGCAGGGCCATTTTTTCATAGCTATAGATATTGTTTATGGCAGGGATTCGAGCGTGTGGCGAATTCAGAGATTATTACATTTGTTAATTGCAATGATGAGCTTTTTGAAAGCATAGTCTGAAGTGGGCCGTTTGCTTTTATAACAGTTTGCATGGTTTTCAAATGTTTTTGGGTAATTTGGGTAAATTGGATGCGAGTTTCAAAACATTAGTAAATCGTTAATGCATAATATGCAACCATA